>LR132101.1:0-70585 GCA_900634815.1 Paradendryphiella salina | reverse complement strand
GGGGAGGAGTGGGAAGGGTGGTTGTTGGTTGTGGTTCATCATTGCATGTGTTGCGTATTTGCTTATTCCGTTATTCTTGGTCTGTTCTACATTTATAGTGTAAGCTGAGTACTGATCGCCTATCTTCATGCGTGTTCGTCGTAGTAAGAAATACATGTCGGGGTTACGATATGCGCGCAGGGGGGGTTTAAAATAAAGCCCCAAAGTATCCTCGCGTACGTGTACCATCAAGGCCGTGTAGCAGCGTCTTCTGGCGCATCTTGCTTGCTACCTTCAACCCGATTCCTTCCGCGAGTGCCCTGGCGAGCCACTAAACGGGACCTTGAAGTTGAGACCTCGCAACTACTCGACCATCTTTCTCAGCCGCGCTTCCGCCAGAGACTGCTCATCTACTTGCCTTAGCGACGAGACAAGGCGGACCGGGACAGGGGTACACATCGCACCGTCAATAGATGTAGCCAGACTGGATTGCGAGATCAAGCTCTTCATAGACATGGGTAGCGCTCTTGGTCGTCGCGGAACTGGAGTCTTAATGAAAGGATCTTGGTGCGGAACAGCGATGGCAACGGGCATGTTGCTGAGACCTGGCGCTATCATAGCAGGGAGGAGGCGAATGGTCTCGTCGGCAGGACAGATGGCGTTACGACGTGCCATGTTGAACGTATTTTCTGGACTGAATGGCTTGAGCGGAACATGGGGATCTAGTTGTGGTATTTCCCCTAGGGAAGTGGTGTACTCCCTCAAGTTGGGTCTAGGTGTCGTCGATTCAGCGCTGAGTGAACTTGTCCGAGTCTCAGTGATGGACTCATCTGTTTCATCGTCCAATATACCATCGAAGAGCTTCGCCATCAGATTTCGACTGCGCACAAAGACGCTCTTCCTTTTATCCTTCTTCATTGTATTCTGCGGACTGAGGAATTCTCCTAGCGTGCTCTTGAGGTCACCGTCGTTCCTTTCCTCATGTCGTCCTTGGTAATCAAGCTTAGTGGTACTGAAAAGACCAGTGCTTTCCTTTGGACTCTGCAAGCTGTCACAAGATTTGACTTGAAGCGACTTGCTGCCTCGGCTTTTGAGTGAGTTCATGGGGGCAATCGTCTGGGTAATGATAGGTCGTTGGTGAATTACGGGCGGCTGCTCGGATGGAGAGGGCATGGCCAGGCCTGCGTCATAATCGATCCCTGGTGTCACTTCTCGGATGTTGAGGTCAGGTAACATGCTCGCTGCGGTTTGTGTGGTGCATGCACTGCTTGTGTTGGAGCCTGCGGGGCTTGCACGCCCACCTCGTTTGTTGAATAGTAGATCGGCTTTCTCATGTGTGCTCACTCGACTAGGCTGTCGGGGCACAACCAATGTGTTACTCTTGCCCACTGCTGCAATCTTCAATGGGTCGATATTGGGAACAGCCTTGGATGACACTACTTCGCCATCGCCCACAAGATGAACTAGTGCTTCTTCATCGAAATGAATACGTCTCGCCATGCCTCTGCGCAGCGCACTAGGGGATGGGTCCGGTGCTAGTGCTTTGGGCGCTATGAGCGAAGGCTGTAGTGGCATGATGGGAGGTGCGGCCTTGACTGTGGCCTGAAGATCTGACTTTTCAAATAGTGTACTTGGTTCTTTTTGCTTATCATTGCGACTCAGCCTGCGAAGGCGCTTGTATTCCGCATAGTCGTCAACTTCGGTTGCCGTAGGTCGCTGAGTGACAAACTCTATGGGCGTTCGGTCAACACGCTCGAACTTGACGTCGAAGAGGATATCGCCGTCTTTCCATTGCCCGCCAGCCACATCGGTGGTTTTGGCCTGCTTGATAGACCAGCCTCTTACACTGTACAAACCGTCGTATCTCACGCCCGCCTTCGGTCCCCATACGCTGTTGATACTGTGGCTTCGAAGTATCCGGACGGGATTGCGGCTTTTGGGCGTTGCAGAGGTAAGCCGCAACCTGCCCTTGTCCTTCTCGGAGATACGATACGTGAAGCTTGATTCAGAACTGGCTTCGATCTCACCCGTGTCTTTGAGTAGCAGCGCGTATGCTCCGCGTTTATCATAGGTTGTACCGCCGCCACATGCTTCGATGCCAATAATGCCAGCATGATGTGCGAATAAAGCATTGAGCCACCACCTGCGTACATTGTCAGCATAGAGCTAACAATGAAGTTAAACTGGACTCACGTTCCGGCGACGAAGCCCAAGTCGCCGAGTCTGTGCGATCGCTTAGGGTGAATCTTGTCGGGGCATGTCTCAGCCCACCGCTTAAGCAGCGCCTGCACTAGGATTAGTCAGAGTAAGGAGCAGTAAACACGGCCACTTGCCTCACGAGACAGCTCATTTACGCTGGCAATGCCTTCAAGTCGCCCTCGCCTCCCGTACAGGAATGGGTGAATCTCACAGAAAGGTCCAAATTTGGCTGACCAGATCTCGATGATTCTGTCGCAGTCGTCGCACAGCCGACTTGGCCATCGGGTCGCTACTCCCGCAATGTCTTGCACCGCGTTGTGGATACCAGTCGCGCGTAGATCTGAGACAGTGATGTTTTGTGCGTGTCCAAGAGCGACGAAGATATCGTGGAGGTTCAAGGTGTCGTCGGGCTGTAACACGTCAGGGCCTTCACGAGCCACGCGCAAGTCCAGCTCATCACGAATCAACTTTGAGATTTTCTTGAGCCTAGGGCAAGAGAGGTCAATGCTACTGGATGGTATTGAGGCGCGAATAGTGGACACAGATAGTGGGCCCGGTACGCTGGATGCGCCGGCTGGTGTCATGTCGAGGACACTGATGCGGTCGAGGGAAGAGTCAGAGGATAAGCGACGTGGACAAAGTGATTCTAAGACGCATTGAAGTGGCAAGAAAACTTTTGCGCATACTTTCAGGAGCAACTCTCGAATAGACAGTCGCAATGTGATAATATTCGCTGGGGTTACTCGCGCGAGGTCCAAGGGTACTGACGCAGCGCTTTCCACGACAAGTGCGCAGAGATTGCTTGCTCACTTTGGGCGCATTTACTTCATTACTTGCTTTGCTTGCGCTTCTTCCTCTTGCGTTTTTCTGGCCCATTAGGGACTGGTACAGCCACCTCTTCCACCTTGTCGTGATCGCTGAAGCCACCCCATTCCTCGTCTGCGGCAGCTGTAGCTCCAGCAATGTGTACTGAACCCTGCGTCTTTTCCCGGACAAATGCAGCAACGAAGAAACCCATTGTGCCTTCCTCTGTACCCTTGTCGCAGCGAATGCACGCTTCCAATACATCCTGCTTGAGAGTCTCGTCCAAGTCACTGTGAAACTTGTCACCCTCCCAAACTCCTCTTCTGTGCCACTTTCTCAGGCCACCTACTTGCTGGCTCCTTTTGAGTATTTTCCACCCCCGTTCCTTTGCGACAGTAGAAGCCAATGCCTGGAAAACAACGCCTTCATTTTCCTCGAAATGTATGGAACAAGTAGAGTATGAAATCTTATGCGCACTCTCGAACCGCATAGCATGAGTGAGTATGTGCAGCTGAAAGATCGATAGGGCTGTAAGTCGTTCTGCTAGTCTTCCCTGCATTGGTGTCTCTTCAGGCATTGAATCATCCATGTCCAAATCGAGTGTGGATTTAGCCTCGGCCTCGGTCTTGACAGCCTCTTCGCCTCTCTTCCTCTTCTTCCCTTTCTCAGGCTTTTGTGTCAATGCTTGAGCACCAGATGCGTCTGGAAGATGCATCTTGATCGCATCGTCGCGCCCGACAATACCAGTACCAGAACAGCTCGGGTCCAGAAGTATAGCACCGACATTGGCATATTCATCCGACCCAGGGTTGGCAGCTATGAAGTCGCTACTCCCTTTGACTTGGACAATGCTGTCGACCGACGCAAGTTTAACCATCTTCTGCAAGGTAAAAGTTCTGCCCTTGTCACGCTCGAAGGCAATGATCTTCTGCTCTTCGCCTGGCTGTTTGCGCTCCGAAGCGATTGCGGCCAGATGAGTTGTCTTGTTTCCTGGCGCTGCTGTGGCATCAATGACATCACCGTCCTCCGGCCTCGGGTCAAGCAAATATGCTGGGAAGCATGAAGCTTTGTCCTGAAGTACAATTTGGCCCTTTGTGTAGGCGATGTTTCTACTGAGATCAATCCTAGAGGGCAACGCGAGCAGGTTTGGGATGTTTGGGTCCTCGTAGTAGACTTGCGCTTTCTTTGGCGCGGACAGTACGTCTTCCAGGGCATCGACCTTTACGAACCCCGCAAATGTTGTTGCAAGCTGCTCCTGTAGAGTCGTCTTTATGGTATTGACGCGTATCCAGCGGGGATGCCGGCTCTTCGGGGCGTCGCCCTCTTCTTGGCCCAACTCGCCATCGTTGACGGCCTCTCGGAATGCGTCCAAAGTAGCATATCCATGTCTGATACGAGCCTTTGTAAGTTCGGCGCTTAGGCGGGCTTTGTGGCGAGTAATGGCGAGTTTGAGGACATGGCTAGCGGGTGCTGCGACACCATTCTTCGCGAGGAGCAAATCGTGCGCAAGCAGAAGAGCAAGGACTGGAGTAAGCTAGGATACGTGAGCAGTGATTTGGTGCATGTCTTCCTACAGTACAATACGGACCTTTCTCTCTTGCGTGAGCAACCGGCACTTCTCAATCACATCCTTCAGCACCACGGACCATTTCGACGTCTCGGCGATGAGAGCGAAGAGCTGTCCCGGTGTGCTTTTCAAGTCTTTCTTGGTGTATATGCGCGACTTCAACGACCCTCCCACATGGTCGGAATTGGCAAGAATGGCCGCGGCCTCGTAGTAGAGTGACATGGAAGCTGTCGCGTCCGACGAAATGCGCTCGGCAACTTTTTGGCCCTGAGACCGAGCTCCGACCCTTTTTTTCCCGCATACCTCCGCGCGCACCTGGCACACATCACAGAGACACAAAAACAAAGCGATGGCACCAGAAAACTTAGTAAAACATGATCAAATTCACATCTATCTGGGACGAAACATCAAAGAAAAGGAACCAGTCCCAAACTCCATCATCCTTGTTTCCGGGGTATCAGTTGTGCTCGTAGCGAATCTTTTCAAAGCGAGGGTGGTTGTCAACTTCTGGCCTCCCCGTATGGGGCCAAGACAGAAGAAAGACACGAACAAATAAACAGAGTATATATATATATATGCGCTGTACAATATGAGCAGAATCAGAGCCCAAAGCGAAGCGGGAAAGAATAGAACAAGTGTCTATCGCATGGCTTGCATGTCAAGGAATGAATGCATCTATGCCTGAGCAAAGATAGCCAGGGTAGCGCAAAAGTTGGAGCGGTTGTCCTCATCGAGCGCCAGACCCTTGCCAGCAGACGTAATCATGTTGACTGAGGCCTTGGATGAGAGACCAAACCAGTTGACATTAGTAGAGTCAGCAATCTCATTGATGTCTTGCTGGCAATTCTGGCCAACAACGCAGTCCTGGTTGTAGTTCTGGAAGAACGAGTAGGTACCCGCGCCATAGCTCCAGATACTCTCGCTGCCGTCGCTAACACGAACAGCCCATGCCGCCTTGGCTTGGCTCATGTCTGGGTCGAAGAACTTGTCGTTCTTGGTGAAGGGGACGGCGGCAGTGGGGTTGGGCTGGTAGTAAGGTGTCTCGGTCTGAATGGCTCCATAGAAGACGTCCTTGGCGCCGGAGAACTGGTATTGTGATATCTGGGAGTGCTCCGAGGCGGTGCCGTACATCCAGACGGGGCCCTGCGATTCAACGAGCATACCGCGCCCGTTGTAGATGTCGATCTGAGAGTGGTCGTCTTGATCGAGCTCGTGGTCGGCAGTCCAAAGCCAGACGTTCTCAAAGTAGCCGTTGGAGTTCTTGGTGATGTGGAGCTGCATGAAGGAGCCAATGCACTCTGGGTTGGGCTCGTGCTCGGTGTCGGGGTTCTTCTTGCAGTTGGAGGACTGGAGCTTGGTACCTGCGTAGCCACCGACACGGAAGTGGACATCCCAGAGACCAGCAGCACCGGCCTCAGCGTTGATGTTCCACTCCATCAAGATACCACCTGGGGCCGGACCTTGAGTACCGATGATGAGGTCGGAAGCCTCAAAGGTGCCCTTGTCGCCGCTCTTGGCACCAATCTGGAAACCAGGCTTGGGGTCGTCCATGTTGGAGAAGAACTCGCCGGTGATGAAGAACGTACTGTAGACCTCGCCAACCATTTTTACATTCTTCTCAGCAGGGATGGTGATGGTCTTGGTGATAAGGTAAGCACCGTGGTCGACGTGGAGAACCTCGCCTTCCTGGAGGCCGTCGATAGCAGCCTGAATAGCGGCAGTATCATCCGTCGTACCGTCACCCTTGGCACCCTTGGACTTGAGGCTGACAAACTTGGAGACATCAACGTTCTCGTACTGGGGCTTGGAGCGCTCGTACCAGCCGTTCGAGCCCTGGAGGCTTTGGGGCTTCGCAGGTGCGCCGCTGACATCACCCTGAACACGACCTTGGGTTGAGCCAGCGGCAAGAGCGTTACCCTGAGCCCAGGTCTCAATCTTGCGGCCACCCTCGAGGATGATATTGCCAGTAGCGCCAACGATGGCCTTCTCGGAGCCAGTGAAGTCAACGTTGTCCAGGATAAGAGTACCGCCAGTGGTGGGAATGCTGTTCTCGGTGAAGGAGGAATTGATACCAATAGGGGTATTGGTGAGCTTACTATCGAGCAGGAGAACGGAACCGACGGTCTGGTTGGAGGGGTTGTTGGCCATGTCAAGACCGACTTGGCAGTTGTTGATGAAGATGCTCTTGTACGTGAAGACCCAGTTCCAGTTCTGGAAGATGGCAGTGCCGCAGTCGTTGAAGGTCATGTTACGGATGGTGAACTGCTGAGAACCCATGAAAGCACCGATGGCACCACCGTTGAAGGTCAAATCAGTCATGAAACCACCGGAACCGTTGTCCTGGAAAATGCCCTTTTGGTCCTTGCCAGCTTCGCCCTTGGCCATCTCGAAAACAATGTTCTGCAGACTGGTAGCTTGAGAGACCTGCCAGTGGATACCGGCAGCGGCCTTGGCAGCGGAGATGTCGATGACGAAGTTGCGAACCTGGCGGTAGAAATTGTTCTGGTTGGTGTACCAGTTGGCGCCGTCCCCACCAGGGATGTAGGGGTCGGCATCAATCAAACCCATACCCTCAAAGTCCGCGGTAGCCTTAAGGACGGGCATGTTCAATGGGTCGCCGACAAACTGAGTGTAGTAGTATTGAATGATGGGCTTGCTGATCATGTAGGTACCGGCCGGGAAGTAAATGAGGGCGGGTGTAGTGGTCGTGGAGTCACAACCCTCGCCACAGCGGTCACCGTCAGCGATAATCTTGTTGATGACGTCGGTGTCGTCCGTGGTACCGTCACCCTTGGCACCCAGCTCCTTGACATTGCGGAATACCTGGTAAGACTCTGGGTTGGGGTTGAATGGAGCCTGGCCCTGACGCTTGATGGTCTCAAGCCAATAGCCAGAACCGCCGGGCGCTGGTGCTGGGGTAGCAGATGGAGCTGGGGCTTGCGCAACAGGCGCGGCGGAGGATAGGGTTGCTAAAAAGAGGACGCGTAGCGTCAGTAGGAACGCTCCAGCGCCGAAGGCAACCATGATTGCAGTGCGTGCGTTGAAGTTTGGAGTGGTCAGGCGTGGAAGAAATGATCCCAAAGACTGAGGATATTTTTGTCAGTTGACCTGCAAGAGACAATTTGGTATTGTGCAAAAATGCACAAGTGGTTGGCTGAAGTAAAAGGTTGGCTAGCAACGAATGCGGAAGAAAGTGGTTGAAATGTTGTGGTGAGTAGAAAATGACTCTTCACAATGGTAATGAATGACAGAACAATAGAAAGAATAGAAGCAACACAGTAAGTGTAGATAGCTGACAGCGAGCCTGCGTGAAGGGGAGAAGTGGACGGAAGGGGCACAGCGGCATTGTATAAGTAGGCAGTATATTCGCGAAAGAAACTTACAATAGATTTGGATGTCCAATCACGTTTCTGGAAAGCGCTTGTTTCACGTTTCGGATAACTGGGGTGTGGTGTTCGCTGTGCTGTGCTGGAACTATTTTCCCGAGTCTTGAATAGACACTCTATACCCCCCTCTGCGCTGTCATACCCACAATCTCTGACAGTCTCTTCATGATACCTCTGCGTGCCGGCCAACTCACACAAAGGCTCATCATAGCTCTCTTTCGCCCCATGATGGGGGCATGTGACCACATCCGAAAGCCGCATTGCACGCCCGCAGCAGATGCCGATAGATGGGTTGCTCGAATGTGACCCTCTCTCCTCTGCGTAGGGCTAAAATTACCTAGGGTCTCCACTAGCAAGGCCCACCATACTGTTCCCGTAGTATCCTCTTCTCCGCGTGAAACAAGCGGATGTTATAGGCCAGTGAGTGGCTAGCCATGCTCAGAGGTCGCGAGGCTAGCGTTTGTTCCTGGATCCAAGGCAGGGATGTGGTTGGTAGCGCCACAACCGACAGGCGGACGTGAGACGGCACTGAAACGCCAGGGGATCTATAGGCCCTCGTTCGCCGATTTTAGAGATAAGGCCTCGGCCAACGCTTCGGCGCCACGCTCAAGAAGAGTGCAATTCGACGCGACGGGCCGGGAGAAGATTGTGCATGGATGCACCGATGCGCTGCGAATCGCCGGTCCACACTCAAGAGGCGCCTCGGAGTCATTATTAGTCTGGGCAGTAACTCACTCGACCGCGACGCCGCCTTCGTAGGCCTCGGCATTAAAGCTTTTCGCATTATAGGCTTGGCCTCATTCGCCTCCACATGGCCAACGGGGAGGAGAAACATGTGCCATCTGCTATGAACGCTGTGTGCGACCTTGGACGATCCGTATGGGCAAAAGAACGCCTAGGGAAACACGCTCCGTCGCGCCTCTCTCCCATACCCCGCGAAACCACCACATGATGCAGGTACACGGACACCGAGGGATGCTATATCGAGGGACGCTTGTAGTCTGCCAATTGTCGCCTAAGGTTCATCCAAAACGGCCTCCATGTCTCGCCCCGCCACCGGGTATACTGCTATTCATTTGAATCAGGATGCCGTGGTGGGGCGGGGGGGCATTGTTTGCATGAAACGCGGAGGGCTGGCCCCATGCCGCCACGGAGATCTCTAATGCTTGACAGGGCCTTTATTGCCATGTTGACGAATCGCATTATGCATACTGTAGTTTTGTCCAGCTCGGCCAGAAAAAGAAGGGTCGGATTGGATACGTGCCTGCATACCGCCAGCCCGTGGAGGTTAAAAGCGATATACAAGCTCACCAATAGCTTCAGCGATTACAAACCCATTCTGCCAATCTCCTACACTACGTAATATGAACGTACCAATCGTTCACCATAAACTCCTGACATCCCCCTGACGGTTAGCGGGACGCCCGGCGTTCTGCTCGCCGTTGGCCTCATTCAACATGCGGCTAATCAATGTGGCAAGTCGTTCGATGCCTTCTGCAAGCATGTCTACTTCTTCCCACTAGTAACAAGTTAGCTTAAGCCCTTAGTGGAAGATATGATCTCATACCGCAAAACAGACCCTGATGTTGTTGCGGAAAGATGTGCCGTCGTGTTCGGTGTCGCCGGGGATCTGGATCTGTCAGTCATGAATCTAGAACAACAGAGAGGGAAACCCACTTCAAACATCTCGCCCTGCGTAAGAGTTGTCGTTAGCTGTGCCCATGACCCGGACATGGAATGTGATCGTGGCTTGTACTTACCTGTGCAACAGCCAGGTTGTCATCCTCCTTTGCGCGTTGTGCTACGACAGCGCCCTTCAGTGGTGGAGGCAATGTGAGCCAAATGAAATATCCGCCGACAATGTCGCGATCGCTCTGGGGGATGCGAACGCCTAATGGGATGAGGTGTTTTTTTATGGCTTCCACCATAAGTCGATACCGATTACCATACGCGGGCTGGAGCGTGTCGTACACGTAACGCTGAAGCTCTCCGGTTTCCATAGTCTCGGCCACAAAGCAAGCAGTCAGCTGGCTGGGCGATCCACCTGAGCGACTCGATCCTCTGGAACCCCGTTAGCCGTCACTACTTGAATTTGGTGAGACAGGGCGTCACCAGCTCTAGTCTGGAACTGTGCAGCCCGATCTGGTGTAACAGTATCGATCTTCATGTCTTAGAGATTGAATACGCTGGATAGCGTATAGCAACCTGATAATGACACATGTGTAAGAAAACTTTAAAATGACATGCTTACGTTTGTGAGACCCCGTAAGCCAGTTTTGGGGTACCCTCGGACCATCCTGTTCGTAGGCCTGGACCGAAAATCTTCGAGAAGGAGCCGTTAGAGACGGCATTGCCGAAACCATCTGCGCCATGTCGTTCGGCGCCGCCGTCAAGATATCTATCTATGTCTACGATTCGTGGTAGGTCGGCCTTCTTAACGGAAAGCGTACTAGGGTTGAAACTTGATGACCATTGTAGGAAGTCATATACGTCGTCTGTGATAATAAGAGCATCGTATTCTCTTGCTAAACGTACCATCTCTTCTCTTCTACGCATCGACATAGTCTTGGAGCTGGGATTTGAGAATTCCGGAACGGCATAAATGATGTGTTTGTAGATCTTATTAAACAGTCGTGGAGGCTTGAGTTGCTGGTGATGCTATCAGTGATTATAGATCGAAACAATGCAACTGCTGATATCTCATAGGGCTGTCGCCGAGGTGCATAATGCCGATGGTCGAACTCAGCGAGGGTCGTGTTGCAGGGCCTACTACAAGACATGAAGAGCGCACTCACCGGGTCCTTATTATTTTCAGCTCTTGCCTTATCTTCACTTTTCGCAATCTGGCTTCTAAGATACTCCATGTCAATACCTTCCTCATCCTCAGGAACGGCCCGAAGTTTCTTATGAAACCCAGCATCTTCAAAGATGCGGAAAGCCAACATGTACGCCGGCGCCACTATCCATACATTCCGCGTGTACACGGGGTCGGTGAAGTCTTGAAGTAAACACGCCAAATTCTGCGAAGCACCGCCGGAGATACATATCCGGTCCTCAGAAACAGGGTCCGCAGGCTTGTAGAAGCTAGTCAACCATTGCGCAATGTTCTTACGCAGTCTCGGGTCGCCAGCATCCGGACCGTAGCACATGGCCGGATACGCGATCGGTCTATTCTGAAGCACATTGTGTGAAGCTTTTTCAAGCAGCTGAGTCGGGAGCAAAGATAGATTCGGCCATCTGGTGCCGTTAGCAGTTGTTCGGGATTGTGATGGGTCTTATTGGACCGCGTCATGTCCGATGGGAGCATGCGGAATATTGAGCGAATCGCAGGGGAGGTTGTACAAGTGGAGAGAAAAGGACGTGCCCTCGTAGGAGATTGATGAGCTTCTTAGAACTATTTTTTAATCCGACAACGTCCGGCCGAACGAAGGACATGGTTGTTTGGTCCGCGATGGTTTCACCGCCGCCCATATTGGAAAGAAGTATTGGATGCTGACGAAGCCGTTTTCAGCAAGTGGTGCGCAGGTAAGTAAGGTGGCGTCGTGTTGCGGCTACGTACCGAAGTGGCTGGTGCGCAGGTATGGGGAATGCGGCCAATGTCTCCAGCTTGTAGCGGACGAGGAACTCAGATAGGATATGTTTTGGCAGAGAGTTTTTGGTGTACGTATGCTTTTTAAAAGACCACGTTTGCTACCTGTGGACATTCGGAGGGCGCAGCTCGACATGTGTTTGACAGCCACGAGGCCTCGGATACACGCTATCGATACGGTACGTAGTACGTCATCCATCTCGGTAAAAATTCGACGTCGCCGGCCGACGTGCCTTTCAACAGTCTCTGTTCTCTTGCCAGAGGACAGCCAGGAGGTAGGATACGTGAGCCATTTACTATGCACGAGAGCAGGATTCCAGAGCAAATGCTCATGGATGGCTACATGTTTTGGAGAGCGGAGAGGCTGCGGAACAGTGGCAGTGACATGATGCGGCTGCGCATGGATCCGGATCTGGTCGTGAGGTGGGCCTTGCCCGCAGTACGAGGCGCAGGTCATGAAGACGACGCAAGGGGTTGGTGACTGGCTAATGAGGCGTAGCTGTATGCAAATGGATCTTGAAAGCTCATGCGAGAAGCCAATAATAGGTGGCATGTAGCGGCCCACGTTGTGTTACTTGTGCACTAGTCTAGCATGGCTGCGACACTGCCAGATCTGCGACAGGTCAAATATAGACCACTTGGTCCTTTCATTAAGCCTTGCTGTCCGCGGTCCATTGCATCCTACTCTGGCCGGCCCGGCGCCCTGCACGTATGGCGCGTTGTGTTTGTAGCTCACTGTGCCTTGTCGACCCTATGCCGCCGAGCGTATAGCATTTTCTCGTACTTGAAGATTCCGAACCCCTAGACGAATCCGCGACCCTCCTCGCCGCGTAACACTGTAATAGACAGCCTCGCCATGTTGGGCGACAAGAAGAAGTCTGCCCATCGGCTGTCGAGCCTGTTCTCTGTAGGATCATCCGACTCATCAGGGTCTGCCTCCAAGACGAGCCCAGGGCCGCCATCAGAATCTGGCGGCCGCCTGTCCAAAGTACGCAACCGCATTTCATCTGCGACGCACCTCACGCCCGAATATCCTCCGCCCGCCGCGCCCAAATCGCCGCGCCAGGTCTCTCTCTCCCATCCCACCATCCATCCCGTCGAGCCTGCCGACCTCGAGCCGCTCGAGCCGCCGCCGCCTATCGACGTCCCGTCGCGCGCCTCGTCACCGGCTAACAGCCGACCAGGGACACCAAGAACACCCGCGACACCCACAACACCCGCGACACCAGCAACACCGGGCCTGGATCCAACTGCAGAGGGGAAACGAAAGAAGCTGCGCCGGAAGAGCGGCCTATTTGGAGGAATACTACCTGGCGGCGGAAATGATGCCGTCGAGCCAGGGAATGCTGCGGCCAACGTCAGTCCGCTCGCATGGATTGTCGGACACAAAGGCAAAGTGCCATACAATCTGACGTTCTTGCTGAATGGCGAAAAGGTAGGTTGCCGTGGCTGCGCAGCACAGCGGTAGCGAGTATGCTGACAAGACCGAAAGGTACCAGAGTTGTGGGACGATGCAGGTGACACGTTTGTCTACCTCTTTCCCCGGACTTCCAACAAGGGCGCTTCCTTCCGTATCGACTCCTCTGTCTACGCAGCCTCGCAGCTACTCACGCGCCTCGTGCATGGCAGCCTCTACAGCGATGGCAACGCCATACCGCCCCTGGACCTGACCGACCGCTCGTCGCGGCGCGTGTCGAGAGAACCCCTCCCCGATCAGTCACGGCCCGCATCGCCTGATCAGAGCCAGATTGGGAGCTCGGACGAGTCCAAGGGCTCAAGAGCGCTAAGCGATGCCCTGGAAGACGACTACTCCGAGAAGCACCTGTACATGCCCATCGCGCTGAGCTCAGACGCGGCCATCACCCCGCAGGAGCCGCAGCTGGACGCCCATGACACCGACACGCTAGTCACCTACCGCAACTTTTTCGCCTTCCTCATCGGCCAATCGCTCGTCGCCACTGAGCGCCATTCGGACATTTTCGATATTTTTCTGCGAATAGGAGATATACTGTCGCACTTTGCCTTCTCCAACGTCGATGGATCCACCTTTGGCGAAGTCGCTGCCTCGAGCTTCGACTGCTACGTCGACGAATTGACCCTCGCCGACGTCAGAAATAGCCGCGAGAAGACAGTCGAAGCAATCGTTCTCGGCGAGAAGCTGCGTTCCATGTCTCTCTACACCGAAGGCTTCGTCCATGCCGCCGGAAAATACAACAGCATCAAAGAATGCAACTCGCCAAAGTTTGCTATGATCAGCGCCAAGACTGCCACACGGCTCCAGCGCGCTGCCATGGACCTAGAAACGCGAGAGCACATGATCAACGTCAAGCTCAAGGATTTTGAGTTCCCCGCCATCTTCTCCGGTATCATGAACAGCGCCATGGCAAGCGAGGGCAAGGTGATAAGCTTTAAAAAGTGGAGGGCTGCTTTCAACACGACCCGCTCCTTTATTCTTGACTACTACAGACACAAGTACGGCTCATGGCTTCCCAAAGCCAAGTCCAAGAAGAATGACTTGACCACAGGCGGTCTGAACCGACTCGTGCTATTGGACATTTATCGGGACATGTCCAACCTGTATGACCTTCTTGTAGACAGGAAGAACCTCACGAATCGCACAGCAGACGGATTCATCGCAGAGGACGAAGGCACAGACATCGAATCTATTGTTGGGCGTGCGCTGAGAAAGGTGCTGAGCGAGTATGACCGTAGTACCCCACCGGTTCAGCCACCATTACCATTCGACTTGCCAATGTATCCCATCTCGCAGAACGCGAAGACGGGAGACGCCAAGAAGGATGCGAAAGCGCGGGGGAAGAAGGTGCCCAAAGATGAAGTAGCCAAGCTGCTGAAGCAATCGCACAACGCCGATGCCGAACAGCAAACACCTTTCTTGAATGCGTTCCGTCAATTCGAGACGAAGCAAGCAACAGGCTCTTCCTTGGACGATATGTGGGACTTGAGGACCGGACAATGGCTATTCCTCTATGCCGTAATACAATCACTGCCCATGTTGGTTGTAGACGCACCCGGCGTCAGGTTTACCGAAGGCGTCGAGTATTTCCTGTGTGAGGTACCCAGAAGCGGTGTACCATGGGGCCGGGAGGACACGACACGGACGCGGACGTGGTTCGGTGTCGCAGGAGGCGCACAAGTGGTCAGCTTACCCACCGATGTTGTTGAACATGGAGTAGAAGGTGTCTTCCGACGGTCTCACTGCTGGAAGAAGGCGCAACAATGGGCGGCCAACGACACGCTTTTGAATGCCGCCATGCAAGAGCTCAACGCAAATGCTTCACCATTGCTGCCACCTCCTGGTCTGTTTGCCCCTTCAGCGGCTAACAGCCGTGGTCGGTCGCAGAGTCCCGACAGACGGCGCGAGAGTGTCATGAGTCTCGGACTGGAGGCACTGCCATTACCCCCTGGAGTTGCTCCGCCCATGGCTGCTGGTTCGCCGTCGCTAAAGCCTGAAATGAGCAGCGACCCGAGCAAGACGTTTGACGCTATATTAGGAACTTCGCCCTCGAGTCCCAAGCCGAAGAAGAAGAAAAAATGAGCAGATAATGACAAGAGAGGGGGAGATGGGACTGGGTTGTTGCATAGAAGCGCTGTTTTCGCAACTTCCGTTGATGCCGTATTGTGTTTGGAAAAGATGTCGTGTTGCAGCATTGGCAGGCCTTTATAAGAGCTGTCGCGTTATTGCATTCACGCATTTAAGCTATATATCATGTTAGAAGAGCGCTGCTGTAGAAGCCAAGTTTAGAGTGGACTGGAAGTAGCTTCACAATGTAGTCATTACGCTTACGGCTAGCTCCCGCTCGTGTTGATGCCGATATCGCCGCCCGGCGTTTACCCCCACGACCCACAAGCATATATCTCTGATTACCCTTACAAGCTCGTAAAGCTTCGCGCGCTCCAGTCGTGGCTTTTTGCCCTCTACCATCGTCAATATGACGTCCTCTTTGCCTGGAAACCGCGACCTGCCAGTGTCCCAGTTCGATCTCAGCACATACTGGGGTCGCGTGCAGCACTCCGCCAACATTTCAGACCCGAGGTGAGACATTGCGCGCCGGATGGATTTTGTTGCGTAACCTGGGTGTGGTGAGTAGCACGACCTTTAGCTTCTCAACTACCCCCTTTGCTGTTCCCAGCGTGCGCCGTTTTCAATGAGGCTCGGGCTGACAATGCGCAATGCAGAACTTTACTCACATCCTCGGCCGGTCTCGAAAATGCAAAGAAACTCGTTACCGCGTACAAGACGGGCAAGATTCCAGAGATGACACCAGAGCTATGGGAGGCAAAGAAGATTATAGACTCCACAATCCACCCAGGTACTTTAGTCGGACATTTGCGCGATGGAGGGGTGACGCTGACCGAGCCCAAGACTCGGGACAACCTGTCTTCTTGCCCTTTCGCATGTCATCTTTCGTCTTGACCAACTTGGTGGTCACGGCTGGTATGCTTACGCCAGGTCTCGGGGTAGGCGGCCCTTGATTAGACATGAGAAATGATATACTGAACAAGAATAGACGGCGGGAACGCTTGGATGGCAAGTGACGAACCAGTCGGTCAATGTTGGAATCAACTTCTCCAACGCGAACAAGTCGATCCCGCTCTCGACGTCGACTATCATCCAGTCATATCTTCTCGCTGTAAGCGCATCCTGCGGTGTTGCCGTTGGCCTCAATGCGCTGGTACCCCGCCTGAAGAGCCTCTCGCCGAACGCCAGGGTCATTGCAGGGCGTCTGGTGCCGTTCGCGGCTGTCGCTACAGCGGGTGCGCTCAATGTCTTTCTCATGCGTGGTGAAGAGATTAGGCAGGGTATCGACGTCTACCCGGCCTTGTCAGAGATTGAGAGGCGCAGAGTGGAAACTGGCGATCTCGAGGTCAAGCCTCTAGGCAAGAGCAGGAAGGCAGCTACCCTTGCTGTAGGAGAGACGGCACTGAGTCGAGTGCTCAACGCTACACCCATCATGGTTCTGCCACCTCTCCTTCTCGTTAGGTTGCAGAAGACAGAGTGGCTCAAGCAGAGACCTCGAATGGTCACGCCGGTTAACTTGGGTGAGTCAACGGTAGTAGGAGCAACAGCGTGACGGCAGCATTGGCTAACACACGGCCAGGTCTAATTTTCACAACCTCCATCTTTGCACTGCCGCTCGCGCTCGCCGCATTCCCGCAACGGCAAGCTGTTAGTGCGAGGTCCCTGGAGCCTGAGTTTCACGAGCGAGGCGGCAAGAAAGGGTTGGTCGAGTTTAACCGTGGGATATGAAGAGCCGGTCCCATACGTGAAAGGCCACGGTACTCCTTTTGACCAAGCCACGACATGTTGACACTGGTGCAAGATGACCGAGGCACAAACGGCACACAACTGAGGATGGAGCGCAGCTGCATAGCGAAAGCTCGCCGCCCGTGGGCTACGTTGCGGCGAAGACGTGCTTCCTCGTGATGTGATTGGCTGGGATAATCAAAGGATCTCGAGAGCCGCATCAAGCGTTGGATCGTGTGAAGAGAAGACCAGATATATCTATTCCACTAATACGCTAGGTAGACTGCCATAGATTAAGCTTTGCGTGAAACGAATGAATAATTGGTGACGTGGGTTGGTGCTGAAAGGTCAAACTGGCCTTTTGAGAAAGACCAGGTGTCAAATATGGTCGAACAGGGAAGCTCTTAAACTACACCTACTACTACATTTACCACAAAACCACCTACAACTCGAAGTCTTGCATATTACGATTTCGACCAACACTTCACTCAACGCCTTTCACTGAGACAGATTCCCGCGCCTTCTCTTCTGTTCTGCACCGTGCCCTTTGACATTATATACCCTGCTCCTCCCTCGCGAAGCCCGCACATCCCACTACGAGCATCCCGCGCCTGCGGTTAACGACACATTGCCTCTTTCCGCACACACAATATGGCGCCTCCCGGACGCCGGAGAGCGCATCTCTCACCCGCGACCGTCCTTTTTGGTCTCTTCTTCCTCTTCTCGTCGACAGCTTCGGCTGCCTCAGCCGTGATAGGTGTCGATCTTGGCACCGAATACATCAAGGCCACTCTGGTGAAGCCCGGCATCCCTCTCGAGATTGTCCTCACCAAGGACTCGAAACGAAAAGAAACCGCTGCCATCGCATTCAAGCCATCGAAAGGCGGTCCCCTCCCCGCAGGCTCCTTCCCCGAACGCTTCTATGGTGGCGACGCGATTGCGCTACAGGGACGATTCCCTGGCGAGGTATACCCCAACCTGAAGCAGCTTCTGGGTGTCTCGAGCGACAACGATGCGGTCAGCACATACAAGGAGAGATATCCTGCACTCGAGGTTACAGGCACAGAGGGACGCCAGACGGTCAGCTTCCAGAGCGGCACCTTCGCCGAGGACAAATCATACATGGTTGAGGAGCTACTGGCTATGGAATTGAAGAGTGTAAGGGAAAACGCAAAATCGATGGCAGGCAAGGGCTATGATGTACAAGAGGTCGTCTTCACCATCCCGGCTTTCTACACCGTCGCTGAAAGGCGCGCACTAGAGGTCGCAGCACGTTTGGCTGGCCTAAAGGTCCTTAGCGTTGTCTCTGACGGTCTGGCTGTGGGCCTCAACTATGCTACCGGCAGGACGTTTCCGGATATCACCAAGGACGGTAAGCCAGAGATCAACATGGTTTTCGACATGGGCGCGGGATCCGCGTCTGCGACAATTCTCAAGTTCCAGGGCCGCTCCGTCAAGGATGTGGGCAAGCGCAACAAGACGATTCAGGAAGTTCAAGTCATGGGCACCGGTTGGGATAGGACACTTGGAGGGGATGCGCTGAACTCACTCATTGTCGAGGATATGGTTTCTACCTTTGTCGAGCTTCCGGCCGCAAAGAGCGCATCTTTCACGGCCGAGCAAGTCAAGACTCACGGACGTACCGCCGCCAAGCTCTTCAAGGAGGCGGAGAGGGTTCGTCAGATGCTCAGCGCCAACAAGGAGACCAACTCCTTCTTCGAGAGCTTCTACGAGGATGTCGACTTTAGATACAAGTTCACTCGTGCCAAGTTCGAGGAACTCGCAGCTGCTTACGCCGAACGTGTTGAAGGCCCCATCCACCGGGCTCTCGAGGCAGCCGGTCTTACTATCGCAGATCTCGATTCCATTATTGTCCATGGCGGTACAAGCCGTACACCCTTTGTCCAAGCTCGTCTGGAGGCAATTGCAGGAAAGGCTAAAATCAGGGCCAACGTCAACTCTGATGAGGCCGCTGTTTTTGGTGCTGCCTTCAAGGCCGCCAGTCTGAGCCCGTCTTTCCGTGTCAAGGAAATTCGTGAATCTGACACCCAAGGCTACAACCACGGTTATCAGTACATGTTCAACATGAAGGATCGCGATCAAAAAATCTTCACGCCTAGCACCAAGCTTGGCGCGATTAAGGAACTTCCCTTCCAAATGATGGGCGAGTTTGAATTCAGCATGTACCAGGCTGTACCTGGAGCTAATGGCCATGTCTCCAAGGAGCCTACCCTTCACTTCCAGAGCGGCAACCTAACAAGGGTCGTCACTAAGATGATCGATGAAGACAAGTGCGACCGTGAGAGCTTCAACAACTATGTTCAGGTCAGACTGAGTCCAGTTACTGGTACTCCCGAGGTCCTCTCCGCATGGGTCACCTGTGAAACTGAGGTTGAAGAGCCCAAGGCAGGCATTGTTGATGGTGTCAAGAACTTGTTCGGCATGGGTGGCAAGAAAGACCAGGAGCCCTTGAAAGAGGACGAAAGCTCTTCGCCGTCCGGATCTGCATCCGTGTCCTCGTCATCCGCCGGTGCTGAGAGCACTGATGCCGCTCAGGCTGGCGAGAGAAAGATCAAGGTTATCAGGTCCGCCATCACCTATGACGTTGAGGAGCTGGGATACAAGAAGCTTCCTCGCAAGGAGTTCAAGAAGATGCAAGACAGGTGGGCTTCTCTGATATCGACCCGAATACTTTTCAAATGCTAACATGAAACAGGCTCACGGACTTTGATGCATCTGACAGATCCCGCCGCGCTCGTGAAGAGGTACTGAACTCACTAGAAGCATTCACCTACCGTGCTCGCGACTACCTTGAGGATGAGTCGTTCGTCGGTGCTTCCACTGAGGCCGTGCGTTCCACTCTTGAGAAGACGCTTGGCACTACCTCAGATTGGCTTTACTCTGAAGGCGCAGACGCCGATGAGAAAACTCTCCGAAGCAAACTCAATGAGCTCGAGGATATTGTCAAGCCTGTTCTTAACCGCAGGGCTGAAGCGACTAAGCGCCCGGACGCAATTAAAGAGCTCAAGGATACCATTGCTCACATCAGGGAGGTTGAGCAGCTTGTCGATAGCCAGATCAAGACTCAGTCCGCTGAAAGCTCCAAGAGCAGCGAGGCGGTTTCCAAGGCTTCAGCTGATGCGTCCGCGTCCCCATCCGCCGACGCTATGGATGAGCTCGATGAGGACGAAGAGAAGCCAGCCGAGCCTGAGATCACCGAAGTACCCACCGTCTACACCGAATCTGATCTGAAGACGGTTCAGGATTTGGCATCTAAAGCTCAGACCTGGCTCGATGAGAAGGAAGCTAGACAGAGCAAGCTTAGCGAGACAGATGAGCCTGCATTTACTGTCAAGGAGATCGAGGCCGAGAAGAAGAAGTTGGACGATGTGGTCATGGACATGATGATGAAGAAGATGAAGCATTTCAAGCCCCCGAACCAGCAAAAGTCAAAGACGACCAAGGCAAAGTCCAAAGCCGCCAAGTCTAAAAAGGCTGCCAGCAAGACGAAGAAAGCGGCTACCAAGGAGACTGAGAAGCCGGCTGCGGCAGAGCACGCGCACCCAGACTCGCAACAACAGGTCGAAGACATGGAGACTGGTGACGTTAAGCACACTGCTCACGATGGCGAAGGCCCAAGTGACGAGGAGCTGAGCATCGAGCAGAGACGCATATTGAAGAAGCTGGATATCGGTGAAGACGCAACCGAGGCAGAGATCCTTGCTGCACTTGACAAAGCCACTCAGCAGAACAGGGAGAAGGATGAGCTGTAAATGAACGCGTGAAAGGAAATCAAACATAGTATGGATTTGGAGCGAATGTCTGCTTGGATGCTCACGTGCATGACCAAGGCAAAACAAGCTTTTTTCCCCTGTGTTGAGCAGTGGGATAACAGAAGCATCGAGGAATTTCAATCAAGTCAACAAAATTGCGTGTCCTTGTCCAAGGCTGATGGTCTGTTGCTTGTGTCATGTTGCTTGGGATTTTTCTTGTATGACTTGTACAGTGGATCTCTCCACCTGGAATGCTGGATCGTGCTGAGCGAGTCACGTGATTCACACCGTAAAGAGTCAGGCGGGTCTAGATGAGGGGTGTTGCCCCGCAGTGCGATACGAGTGTACTGGCTAATGGCATTTGCAGACTGCAGAGATAATGAGCGGCCGGCTCAGGAGTGGATGGACGAGCATGGGGCATGTGTAGAGAGCTATGTAATTTTGGGACGTCCTATTACCTGGTGGTGTGCGGGGTGTATTATCTCAACAGGTCGCTGTCTCTTTACACTTCGCCATGGGCGCCTGTGACGGTGCGTCTGGTCTGTTAAGGTTCGACCTTTCGGGGTTAGTGGAGCTGTTGTCAGGATGAGGCTGCACACATGCAGAGAGAAGTGCTCGTGTCGTATCAAAGGCCAATGGTTTCTCATGCTGGGCCAATGAATCGGCGGGCACGCGGGACATGTACCGACCGTCTATCCATTGTCGAGTCTCAAGCGTTGCAAAGTGGCAGGGAAAGGATGGGGCAGGGAGGAGACTAGGCGCCGTTGCCGCCCATTTGCGGTTACTCGCACAGCAACAGCCCCGCTACAAAAAGTGTCGGTGTGGTAAACACGTCGACAACGCATCCCACTAGTGCCCCAACCTCACCCGATTGTGGCTGTCGAGTGACCACCCGCTCGAGGGAGGGGTCCATGTCAAACAAGTTCCGAATGGGATCCCTGACTTGTCATCCTCCCTCTTTTCTGTAGAGTATATTGTTCATACACTTGGCCCCCAAGTGTGCCACTGCCACTGCCATTGTCATTGTCATTGTCGTTGCACAGCAAAGGCCCACTATGGCTACTATGCACCACCCGTCACCCCAGCCCGCAGGCCTTACCTCTTTCGCCGTCTACGAGGACCCACAGGATCGCGAACCCATGTCGCCCTCGGACATGTATGAGGAAGGCAACTCTTTCCACTCTGAACGCTCGTTCCCCAGCCAAGTGGTACATAGCATTGAACTCCAGCAACAGCAGCAATCACACGAGCCCGACGACGAGCCACAGCCCTACCGAAGCTCGTACACGTCGCGACCGGGATCACAGCCGCCCATGTCGTCGCACTATAGCTTCGTCTCGGCCATTCCCTCGGAATCGTCCATATCCTCCAAACCCATCCTCCCAGCCAATGAAGCGGGCGCGCGAGCACGCAAAGAGCGACCGCGCTTCAGGAACACAGAGTCTGTACGCACAACGCACATGTCGTCTCCGCCGCCCATGCTAGCCCACCAGTCCTCGCACGAGCGGTTGAAGGGCTCATACAAGTTGACTACGCCGAGCAGAAATGGAGGCGCCGAAACACCGGGTTCGAGACAGACTGGCTCAAGAAGAAGGAGCATACGGGAGCCTCATAGCCCCAGGCCCACGCCTACGCCGCAACAAGCTCCGCTCGTTCTGCTGCATGTCACCATCCTGCCAATGCAGCTACCCTACTCACACGACATCATGGCAAGGATCATGCCGGATTGGCTAGTCGAGAACTACAAGCTACTAGAGGAGAAGCTGCAGGACATCATCTTGATGCGACGCGGCCTTCTCATTCCCCACCCCAGAGACGAGTATGACCTGTTGGAAGAGCGCATACTAGAGAGCCTTGAGCTCAAGACGCCCCGCATACTCTCATGCGGACACTTTGTAGCACCCGACGACGACGACGACGACAGGGAAGACGACGACGATACCGCGAGCGTTGGCGACGAGAATACCGGACGGGGCAGCCGAATGAGCGGAGGCACCCTCACCGAGGGCAGTAACACATCGGCCAATGGCGACCACAGCATGTGCATCGACTGCCATCGTCAACTCAAGAAGCCTGGCAAGGGCATCGGCGCCGGCACACGGAAGTGGGACATCAAGATCTATGCTGCCAACGGACTGATGCGCGCCGCGGCTTGGGGCGCTTGCTGGAACGACATGGAAAGGTGCGACGTTGAGATCCACCCCTGGGTCCCAGAAGAGGTCCGCAAGACACTCGAGAAGAGGGCACGCGAGGAGCAGGAGGCAGACAAACGCAAGCACCAGTACACCATCGAGCTCCAGCGCCAGATACAAGAAGCCGCTGCTAAGACCAAGATTCTAGAAGACGAGGCCAATGAGAAGAAGCGCCGGGAAGAAGCCGAGCTGCAAAAGAGCTTCGAGGAGGCTGCTGCAGCATTGCAAAAAAGTATCCAAGAGAAGGCCGCTGAGAAGAAGAAGTTCGAGGAGGACCTCGCGGCTAAGCTGCAAGAAACAAAGGAAGCCGTTCGTCTGGAGATGGAAGCCAGGGCTCTCGCTGAATCCGATGCCGTCGCTGACCGCTTTCGCGCTCTAGAGCACGCTCTCAAGGAGAAGGAAGAGGCCAAGACTGCACTTCGTTCTCGCTCATCCTCTGATGTCCCACTCAGCATCCTTCTCAAGAATTATCTTGTCATCCTGGCCGGTGACAAGCGCAACTTGGTCATCCTACTGCTTGGTGCTGCCGTCGTCTATCTGGCCCTGAGCATGCATGCAGTACAACAGCAAGCTTCAACCGCGCAAATGCTCCAACTGCCTACCGACGTTGTCGCAGCAGACTCGAGGCCCATGGCTGTCACTGCAACCATGACAGCGACATCCTATTCCACTCTCATCGTCACCAAGTCTCAAGATGCCGTCAGTATGCAAGAAGAGACTGCTATAGCTGCACCCGTACCAGCAATTGTGGATCCAGAAATCAACGGCGCTGTGTCTGTCGACGAAACCGTTCTAGAGCCCGAGGACGCACTGCCTACCAGCCGTGCAGTAGAACTCCTCGACTCTACCGTAGACGTTATACCCATTGCTGACCTCAAGACCGAGGCTCCCTCTGCGCAGACAGCCGAGGCTGTCGTTGCTGAAGACATGTCCAACGCCAGCCTGTCTGCAACTGAAGACGACCCTACTTCATGCGCTCTGGAACCTGTCTTGTTCCAATCTCCTCGTCTTGGCTACTGCGCTGCAAACAAAGGATAGTCGCCTCGTTTCATCTCTTTCCCTTTGTTCAAGTCGTCTCTTTTCTTTTGTTTTCTCTCCGACCGTTACGGACTCATCAATATACCATACCACATGCCATGTTTTATGAAGTCATGTAGCGAATCCTATAGATATCCCCTCTTCTTCATACTATTAGGCTGGCATAGCGGACACGGCGTTTATTGGCTTTTGCTGGGATTGACCTTGTGTTGGTCACATGTCTTTGGACAATGTGCAAGAGTCGCTTGTAGCATGTTCGTAGTGCATGGTTGATCTTGTAGATGACAAATACCATTTCAGTTTTCATTCGTGTCTTCTCTTATGGCTGACGGACGGAACGTGAGGGGTTGCTCAAGATCGAGTCCAAAACCAGCATGGCATGAGGGGCGAAGATCATTGCGACAAATGGAGGTTTTGTAATTTGCATAGAGTACATGCATATATGTTGACATGTTCAATTTGGTTGATATTCGTGTTTATCGGACGTGCCTGACCAAACAAACCTGTAAAGTGCCATCATGCAACGGGGGCCGTCCATTCTCACCATGTCACGGTCTGCACAGCAGCAGCGTCAGACGTGTTCAACGCACTCAATCTTCGGCAATACCCTGCTTCCTCAGCTCCTCTCTTCTCTTGGACGACCTGCCCTTGGCCTCGTCAACCCACTTGTCGTATTCATCGCCACCCTGTTCCAGCTTCGCCCGCACCACACCCTTGAGCAGTTCACCCACAAAACCCACAAAATTATGCCTTCGTAACGAGTTCTCCCACAGCCACCTTGCGCGCTTGTCTTCTTGCTCTTCCAGCTCGTCCTCGTCACCAATCTCTCGGGCGCGGATACGTAGGTCGCGACAGCAGGCCATGAGGTTGAAGCGGATTTCTGTAGCGGGGTAACGGGCGATGCGGCGTTGCAGGACGGGGATGATCTTTTGAGGGAAGTCGGAGGGTATGCAGGGCCCGTGGGAGATGGGCGCGGGTTGGAGGCCATCAAGTTCGTAGAGTTTGTTGTTTATGCTTGTGTAACTGTTGGGCCTGTGCATTAGTTATGCGCTTGTGGAAGGGTGGTGGTTGTTATTGTCCTCCCAAGTAGGATGGGTTGCTTACGCGATAAAGTGGAATACATCGTCATCTTCTGTCGCCGTTCGCTGTGTCTCGTCTATGAAGGGCGAAGAGCGCGCGAATGAGTTGTGAGTTTCACGGATGAGGTCAGAGTTGGACAGTGTCTCTCCGCGCAGCTGTTGACTGGTCAGTCCTTGGCCCCCAACATGTCCTTCTCGGTTCAACATACGTCTGGCGGGAAATCGCCCGCAAATTCCTTGAACTCTCTTAGTTCCTTTCCAATCTCCACTTCCTCTTCCCGGTTCAGCAGAAGCGAAACTATGGCTTGTGTTCCGCAGGCATTCTGTATGGTTTGCGCCGGGAAGAAGAGGGTGCTCGCCGCCTCGTGGTCGTAGGTGCCGTCTTTGGGTACATCGCTGGGTTTCTCGCCCGTGGGATACTTGAAGAGGAAGATGACGCCGTACAATGTGCCGAGGTTCTGGAGATCAGAGGCTTCAAGGGTGGTGAGCTCCTCGAACTGTACGCCTTTAACGCCGAGCTTCTCGATCAGATAGGTGAATACGCCCTACGCGAGTTAGTAAATGGCGAGTTGCTGCCTATATATAGAATACATACAGCATCTGACTCTATAGTGTTCCAGCCTCCAGACATGATTGCGTGTCGGGGTCAAGTTGCTCTGGTTTGTAATGAGTTGTCGCAGATGGTCCTTACGCCATCGAAAGGCGCCTACCGCCGGAAACATATCGGCCCGTGTTCGGAACTGTTCCGAATGCCCCACCTTGTCAAGTGATACATGGGCTATCCTGAGCGTAGATCCTACCAAGCACGTACCTTATTTCTTCTTGCGTTTTCCCTCCCCACCGCAAACGGTTCCCGTGCTCGCCTTGGAAGAAGCTGCACGCGTCATGTGTTGCTCCTCCGCCTGTATCGTGAACTTGTCTGATACGGTATCTGTGTATCCACGCACCATGTGTTACTTTGTTCCATTCTGTCTGAAAATTCTCTTTGTGAATTGAAAGACCAGGACCATCTCAAGGCATGGTTATGTTGTCACTGTATGGATCTCATGTCTTGCGCATCACCAACAGCGAGAGCCGGAGCCGTCTCAACACGCGCGATCCAAGATAAGTATATAATGCAATATTGCTCATCTCTTTCCTCGTTCCCGACGGGAGAAGTTTAACGTTTCTATCCATGAAGCATTCGCTAACAAGAGCAGTCCTAATCGATCTTGGAACCTATCTCTTCTACAATGCCACTTTGACACAACCACGAGCCATACAGAAATGCAGTCGAAGAGTATTCCACTGACTTCATAGCCAATGCCACCATTGGCTTCCTAGATGAAGCTATCGCCGCGTCCGACCGGCCTTTCTTTCTAGGTATCGCCAGTTTGATACCTCGTCTAAAACGTTAGTGTCGCTGACCAGGCTGTTCTCGCTTACCTGGCGATGCAAAAAGTTGCAGCTCATCTAGACAAGTGTGTTTCTAGCCCTCTTCGCTCGAGGCTGTTCAAGGTCGTCCAAATGAGCTGAATTCTGCGACGAGAGCCCAAGAAATCTCACCAAGCCCTCGCTTTCGCGCTCATCGTATCACCACGTTGGACCGACCAACGCGCGTCGCGTTTGCATTCAAAGAAACAGCGTCCAAAGGAAAGATGCACATCGTACGGTAGTGACAACGATGAAGCCGCCGTCCATCATTGGAGTGATTATGTTGGATGAACGCATATCCCCAACTTCTGGGCTACCAACGACCCTTATACTCAAAACGGCAATGCAAATCAGAACTCCTGTGGTGCACCCCTAATGGCGGGGCATGGGGAAAAAGACAAGCCACCTCGAAACTCGCGCCTTCGTATCTTAAAATTTAGTCTCCAACTTCGTGTTCAAGGGCGGGCGTGCGGCACGTCCCATTAGCTCATTATAGCAGAGAAGCTATGCTTCGTGATGACGGCAGAAGCCGTGTCGTGTCAGGTACCGCCTCTGCTCTCATACTCGGGCTTATATTGTGACGAGTCTAAGCTTAGAAGCTGAGGACTTGTGACAAGGCCATTGAAAATATGCGCGCTAGATGTGGTTTATGGGATCATCACCGTAGAAGGGAATTTTGATGGACCCTGCGTCAGAAAGTTGGGTTGTGGTGGCGTAGAGATCCAAGTGCCGCGCGTTGCAGTAGAGAGTGACTTCGCGTACGATGGGAATTGTCAATCTCTGTTGAGCGTTAATCTCTCTTCGCTTCTTCTCGGTAATTTGCGGTAACAGTAGGAACGATTGGAGATGGAAGCGATGGCAAGTAGAAGTGTTTGCCGGCGGGACGACTACGGCCGCCCTTTGTTAAGCCCTGGCGTCGCAGTAAGAGTTACCGAGAGTAAGGTGCAGCTAAACAAGTGCTCCCTGAATCGTGAGTTATACGCCAGTAGAGAGTAGATTCGGTGATCAGATCACTGAGATGCTTGAGGAAATTGTAGTGCATCGGGGTCCAAGAATAGCGCGGGCGCGGAAATTTCCCGTAGGAGTTTGTTCCGGTGACGGACTCGCCAGGGCAGCGCCGGAACGGGCGTGCACGAGGTAGAAGAAGAAGAGCCCCAGAAAACTCGGTACACCAGTGACTTCGTTCGAATGTAGATCGCGTACCTCACTCGGAATTGACAATCCATGGCCTGGTCCTTGGTTAACTTACTACCTTCCCAGGCGCAGGTGCCTCGTGTCAATAACCATATGTGCGGTTCATATCGTTCGGATTGAACACTAGCAGTTCGGAAGTATAGCGCCGTGTAGGTGCAAAGTGGATGTGGCAGCCACGGAGGGTCGGGTCATCGCCTGGGGAGAGAAGGTGAACGTGCAATGTGCTGTTTCTCAAGATAGAAAATTATCAATGACCTGATTTGTGTTAGTGCACGATTGCGGTTTTGGTATGTACATGGGCAGATCACAGCGACATGTCGGCCGATGTGGGATGGGCAGATCGTCAGATAGCGGTCAATGATTAGGCTGGTGCACATGGGCAGCGGTAGGAAAATACCGAGTCATCCGCGAGTGCGTTGACATGACTCTCGAGGCTCCAAGCGGGGCCATAGTGTGCAAAAGACATTGGTGGAGGGTTCAAAGCGGCGTTGACAAAATGCCGTGGCAAGCAGTAGGGAGCCGGGCGTACCATGGAGACGGCGGAGCCCGAGTGCCCCGACGGAGCGGAACCGCTTCACAGGAATGACGGCGGAAATTTCTGGTGGACCGGACACATCTTGCCTGTGATTGCGCAAACGATTTTGAACTTGCTCTGTTTGTCTGTCCTTGTACGCAGGGAAGCCAGAAAGGCGACAAAGGGGCGTCTCGCTGGGCTTGCCATGTTAGCGAAGAAGGCCGGAAGTCTACCAGCCAGAGAGAACGAGGTCTCTTTTTGGGCAGCTCCTGCTGGGCCTAGCATTGTTCTCAAGAGTACCGAGATGCCGAGACAATGGACCTTCTTGACTAGTCTCTGGGAAGGGCTATAACCTAAGACTTGGTATCGACCAACTAACTGCATGTGATGTCGGTGAACACGTTGGGGCCCTCATCCGATGCAATAGCCACCTTGGAGCGACATCTGATACAATGTGCATATGGGGCTAGCGGAGGACATGCCAGAAGGCTCTTCATTCGCTTGCACCTTCCCAATTGCTGCGCTCACCTATGGGCATGAATGAAGAGCCCGTAAACGCACACTTTGCGCAAAAACCTTGGTGAGGCCGACGTTGCAGTAATGTAACGCTGTGGGAAAAAAAGCTACGCAAAAGATTATGGCGGCGGGGCAGCTCGCTGGATCGGAAACATGAGCCAAGCCGGAGGCATGTGGCTGTGCAACGTTCCCAAGCCTAACCCTTCGCAACCAAGCCCCAAAGGAGGTAGCTAGTTGTACAAGAGCCAATGGGCGCGTGGCTGTGCTTGGCGATCAGGCCTCCCGCTACCCGCGAAAAGCGAACCGGTCGACTGGAATGACATCTTCGAAGACCCTCTTCTTGCAGTGGGCCATAACATGGTACATTAGCGTACGATTACCCTCTTCTCATCTTAGTGTCGCACGTCCTTGACAGCGTTACATTAGGGACTTCCTTGTAGGAAATAAAAAAGTGTCTTTGTGGACCTGGAGAGCAGCAGGGGAGCTTCGGAGCTACATCGATGGTCCTAGTTTTCTGCGAGATGCTTGTACGTAAATCCGCTCTGCTGGGGTTGAGAATAACAAGCGAAGGTGGGGTGTCCGCTGCTCGCTCATTGGCCCTACGCACGGCTATAATTGGCAACTAACCTGTCCATCTTTCACGCGGAACTGCAGGGTAAACCATGGCCATCACATGGGGAAACTATTAGGGCTGAGAGGCTAAGCCGGTACTGGGTAACCTTAAATCTTCTGTGCATGGCTATCTACTGATGCCTAAGCATCCTTGCGCCCAAGTCGGGGAAGGGCGGAGGATTGCAGTCATCTTCCTAGATAGAGAACTAAGCTCCAATGTGGTGTTCCGAGCCGCAGCTCCACTCCCCATGCAGATTCTTTCTCCTTCCGTATGTGCCATTTCATGTGATGTCGTTCTTGCGCTTCAATTGCGCCAGATGGGTGTCGTAGTTGCCCGTGATGCCTGGTCAGCCTCTGCCACGCCGGGCAAGTCTTCCGCCAGCCCCATGTGCTGCTTCCCACCCTTTAGCGAACGCCGGTCCGGTTGCCTTTGACATAAAAGGATAGGACACGCATATTCCCTGCTTGTGCAGACCATGTCCACTCGCTAAACATTTCCTTCTCGTGCTTCTCCGCTTGTTAGGCCGAAGCGCCGCCGCCGCCAGTCCATGAGTGGCTTACTGCGCAAGCCCTTGACAACGTGCAACTGAGTGCAGGTCATTGCAGGCCGTCGGCCTAGCTTGAAGCTGACCGTGGCCGCCATGGGTGCGAGCCAATCGATCAGAAATTGTGCTCATCCCATGCAGCGGTGGAGATGACGAGAACGGGCCGGGCGGATGTGATGTTTCACCTTATCGGTGCTATTCTTCGAGATTCCGTAATCATGGTGCTCAGGCCTGACTGTACTGACTTGGTACGTATCCCGCGGTGGGCGGCAGGCCTTGTGCATTTCTCGCGTCAGAGGTAGGACTGTAATGATGCGGTTGAGAAGTAACGACATGCATTGGAGTAGCACTCGTTTGGTTCCTGGGGGATCGTTCAGCGCGCGTTCGTTCACGTCCAGATAGGTGTAGCCACGAACCCGCTGGGATAACTAGATTGCATTTCGAATGCGAATGCGTGTTCTTGTGGGGCTGTGTACGGCGGTAGCAGCGCTGCAGGTGAACCCAGGGGAGATGCGTAACTACTGGACGAGGCGTAGCTGCTAGCTGGTCTGTATGCGTCCACGGTTCCAGATCGAGGGACCTCAAGGTATGGCGACTGTGGCGTAGAGGTCATACCAGTAGGAAGAAATGTGAGCGGTGATGGGGCAAAGGCAGGAGACAGGCTTTGGCCGTAGCTGTACTGTGCAATATGATTCTCGAGATCTTGGTTAATGGTCTCCAGTGCGTAGGTTGACTGCTTCTGCATGTGAGGAACTGCCATACTCTGTTGTCTCGTCCACTCTCGCCTCGCCTTATATGAAGATGCCATGTCGATCGGGAATTGTACCAGGTATGACATGGTCTGTATGCGAGAATCATATCGTGGATCTTGGAATCCCTGGACCAACTGGGTGATTTCTTCCAACGGACGGAGAGACAAGTTTGCAACGAAAACAGACGCAACATCTGGGAACATCGGCTCCAAGGCCAGCGCGGTGGCATAGAAATGGGCCAAGACTACTAATACGGCGACATCTCCCCGTGTTGCGGCTAGAAGTGAGATTGGTACCCAAAATAGCCATTTCCGCAGAGCATACAGTTGGTTGAATTGCTCTTCGGGGCTCTGTGGCTGACTAGACGATCTCAGACGATCCAGGTAGCCCTTGAGCTGGTCGACCCATTTCGATTCCTGTTCGTTGCGGACCAAATACGGTTGAAGTCGTTGTAGAGAGGCGTGAATGTCGATGAGAGCGTTCATCTGCTCCCTCCGTGCTACTTGTGATATCGGAGTGCAGACCGGATCCATGAAATGCCGGTCAGGCATTGGGGTGTGTTCTGCAATATAGTCGGCAAACAGAGACTCGTGCCTCCAAGGCTGCATGGATTGAATGACCTACTCTACAGTTAGCTTTCGGATTTGCAGAATCGTCAGACAACCTACTGTTTTTGTGCCGGTAACCAAAGAAGCCCAGCCTCGCCTATGTGCCCTGCGTTAGCTTTTGAACGAGCACGTTGCTTGGGTTGCCCTTACCAGTCGGTCGCTTGCCATGCAAGCAGAAGGGAAGACGCGAGCACCGCATCCGAGTTGTGCTTAGTAAAGTTGGTGATTCCATTGTGTAGGCCCTTGAGAGCAAGACTTGCGTGGTGGAAGGCTAGGTTTCGGGTTTCAGTTGATTGTGAGATCCACGCCAAATGCGAGGCCGAGAATGCGAGAATGCTGTGCATAACGAATGGTTGGGTCGCGGCAATACTCAAGAACCTAGAGACATTAGCGGTGCTTAGGGGCAGGGTCGCATTGGGAAAATTGGTGCGTACTTGGGCATCATGTCGGTCCAAAGGGTCGATTTCGAGGTCATGTTTCTGAACATCTCGTTCGATATAGAAGATAGGTGGTGTACGAGACGGAGATCAACCGTCGTAAGAGCGCGCCATTGTGGTTGGGGGTAGACTCGGAGCTCTGGGAAGGGGAATTCTCCCGTTTGTCTCCAGAGTTCAATTGTAGCCTCAATTTCTGGTGTCCAGAGCAGGTTGGGCTGCTGAGGAGATTGAGGGGATTCAGGCATCATGGCAGTAGGGCTGTCCATGTAGTCGCAGCGGACTTGGTGCTTGGTGCAGTTGCGGCTGAGTAGATATTAGCTAGGAAGGTCTGTATGGCTAGATGTTGGTACTCACCATTGCGGGAATGTTTCATCACAGCGAATATGCCTCCTCTTGCACGTCTTGCATCCCTTTCGGGACTTGGTATGGCTGCGCCTTGAAGGGCCACCGCCGGGTCCAGCCATTTTTTCCAAAGAGATAGACGAAGTCGTTTAGCGAAAGTGGGAAGTGGATCGTACGGCGCGGTAGGTGTTGCAAATGTCAGGGTACAGATGGGGGTTCGTAGGCAGTGTTCTCTCGTTGGATGGTATGCCTGAAGATGGAAAAGATTTGAGGTTGGCGAGGGGCCGTGTACATGCAGGCTGTAGATCTGGCGGGCGGTTGATAAAGCGAGGGTAATGGGGTCGAAACCGGTGGCTGAATTGGACAGGGTGTTTGGCTTGGAGGCTGGTGATGGGCGTTATGATGATATATAGTACAGAGTGCAGACAGGGTAAGCTTAGATAGCTTTGGGACTGGCAAGATACTGACGCAAAGCCAGCGATACCTCGGATGGACAGGCAACGGCTACGACAGGACGAGGTGACAGCGGATGTGGTCAAGCTTGCCTGCAGCCTGCCCCCTGCACCGTGACCATGCATGATCAGGACAAGGTTAATTGACTAGAGGCTCGCCAGGCTGAAGGAGGAATTTGGGTAGTATGTGAGCAAAAGCGCAGGGTGACTCGTGCTCGGTACCCAGAGACGACAAACGCCAAGAGACGGGGCCAACCATGTTTAGCAGAAGCGTAGTGTCCATGCAAATAGCAGTGACGCCACGAGCAGCAGAGAAGGGGCTTGGGTAGCATTTGACAAGACGGGAGAAACTAGCAGGGAGGGCAGAGAAGCTTACGGGAGCTACAGTCGACGGACTGATTGATTCACAGATGGGACCGGATGGCTCATGATCGTATGACATAGCCCCGTTGTAACTCCCGTGGGGATTAAGCTTCTGTCCGGCGGCCATGGGCCCCTCCCTCCTCTCTAGAGCGAGACGTCCGGGATGCATTGCAGACCATGACTTGGGGGCGCTCAAGGCATGGCAGATGATGCGTTGGAGGGATGAATGGATCAATGAGGAGGAGCCCTGCGCGGCGAGATTTGGACCCCAGGCCCAGGTGGATGTTCGTCTTTGGCCGACGGCCCATTCAGCTGGGGGTTGCAGCAGAGGGTGGCCCTCTCTGGTTCAAAGCCCCTGGTCAGTCCGCTTGGAACGGAGACGTTTGAACGTGCAGGCGTATGAGCCGCTTCCAGCTGGAGCTCAGCGCGCAAGAGGCGTAAAAAACGGCCATTCAGGTCCGACGACCAAGGAACGGCCAACACTCTCGCGGGCCGTGCGTGGAGAAGGATCGACCAGTAGCATGCGGATAGCGTGCTGGGTCATGCTGTAACGGGTAGTTCGAAGCCGCGTGAATAAAGGTGGATGAGGGAGCAATGGTCCACGGGTCAATTTCGGGGCGCACGCTGCTAAATTTTCTTGCAGCGTGCTGGCTCTGCCTGCCTGCGAGCCGCCAGAGTGAGACCCGGTGGCCAGACTCGAGACAGCGGACAGCGGACAGCGGCTTTCAGGGCCTGTCTGCGTGCGAGTGACGAGCCAGTGGCTACGTACAGAATTCGCATTGATGAGGCGGCATCATCACCCACAAATGACACAGAGGACGCTGATGGTGGCCATGGCACACCAGAGATCGCTAACGTGTGGAAGCCGGAGCCCGCCAATATCTGGCGCCCAAGAATAGCTCTCTGTGCGTCACCTGTCACCAGACGAATGATGGCACACTGCGCGCAAAAAGGGTCGATACTTTTGTCATCGCCTGCGCTGGCTTCAATTTTCCATCTATACTACGCTGGCTCATTCCATGCCGCTACTCTCCGCAGCAACTTGTGCCGAGTCGTGGCGGGCGTGGGACCGGCTGCTCTGTTCTTCTTTTTCCCGCTAGCGGCCTGCTATTCACCGAGCGCCACAGCCTGATGATTAAGCGCACCCATGAACCACCCCTTGCCCCTTCGCTACGCAGAATGCCATTGCAATACTGGGTAAAGCACAAATGTCCCCCGCGCTGTCTAGCAGGTATCAGGGTGCAGTCGAGATTGCTTGCGGATGAGACTACGCGAGACTGACTGCGAACACATGACCTAGGCCATGGGCCGTTATCTACTCTCATGAATAAATTGACTGGGCGGACTACATGTGTACACTATCACCTCGTCGCCGAACATGCCCAGCGACCCTCGAGCAATCCAACGCTAACTGTAGGGCTGGCTATGACGCTGTTCCGCTCGTGTCATTCGTCTCCCTGTTTCTCCTCCGGTGGACCCCGGTTGTGAAGAGGGTACATGTCACGAGATACGAGTTCTAAGAAAGGAATCCATAGTATCGCAGAGCGGCCAATCGACACTTGCCTCTACAGAGTCCGAGCCCCCCAGGTCTTTACTAGACAACTTTGCTAGATGCGCGAAATAGCCCCACGCGACGAAATGTGTATTCGTTGACTAGTGTGAGTAAAGCCACAGCCGGCTCCGGGTGATGTCTGGTTAGGATAGATCCCCAGCAGCTATTCTTAGGATTAACCTCTCTTTACCCTAGGTGTTTGCAACCGACATGCACCTAGGGCCACCCATGCCATTTCCGGGCTTCTACACGCAGGACATGCGATAGAAGCTTGGAACCTGTCCATTCAGTCGACGTCTCCAACATGTGTTTCGGTCTTTTCCGGCGACTGCCGACCTGTGAAAGCTGCGCTAAGACTGTGCTCACTAAGGAACCCTTGTAGCCACAAAGGGCAATTGACAGTTTCTATAGATATACCCAATGACGTCTGAACAGGCTTTCGTCTCGCGATACCCATGCGATCAGTCACACCCAATAGAGACATGCTAGCCAAGGCGGCACGATATGCACGTTTAACAAACCGCAATCCGCCCCCCTCTCAGTACGCAATACACAATCACCCAGCTGTCTGCAAGCCACATTCTATCTGCATTACTATACAAAGCATCCTTCTACACCCGTCGGTAAAGAGCTATAAAAAGGTTACACCTGCTATACCATTGGCGCGTGATGTGAGTGTACCGGCAAGTGTGGCAAGCGACAAGAAACACATGTCCTCTCCGCTGTCACGGACCGTCGCGTGCACAATGTCTAGTCCCAATACTGGGGTCTGCTCCACTCCTTTCGGCCGAACATACATCTTCGCAGCATCTACTGCATCCACCTACATTACAACCGACAATCCGACACCACGTAGCCTTATCCAAAACTCCATTATTGATATTGCCAATATATCATCACGCGAACAGCTCCTTACGCCCTGATAACACAACGTGTAGTTTTTTTTTTGGAACGAATCAATGAAGACTATCACATAGTATCTCACCTCTCTCACCTATGCCCGTAGTTTACTATTCCATCAAGCCGTGATATATCATAATCAACTCTACCCCTTTTACCTCTTTGCAAGTTCTCCCTTGAATAAGAAGAAACCTTCCCAAAAAAACGCGGCCACCTGTTTTAGACTTTATATTTGCCTCTTGATAGGAGCGGGGAAAGAGACAGGGATGCTATTGTACAACGCTACCCGTTTTATTCAATTGATCCATTTATATCTCTTTTAGGCGTTATTCAGCAATGTTGATATCCATTGGATGTCCTTGTTCACGTGATAGAGATTCTTGACAGCATGCGCGTAACCAGGAATGCAAACTTTCGTCGAGCTGGGAGACTGAAAATAGGATCTAGCCGTGTGCGCAACTGTCATGGATTTCCGCGCAACACGGCTGTAACTGCACACGATATCGTTCTTCATTGATGTGCACTAGACGTGGAAAACATCAGTGTTTTTCAGATACAAGAAGAACAACGCTAGACTTGTCGCTTCATATGACATGGGAACTAAGCGAAGCTATCTACTTTGGCTATGGAGTACTTGTTGTGTGCAACAGAGAGCACAGAGAATATATGATGAGAATCAACGCCCTGAAAATGTCGTTTCGTCGCCTCTAACGAAGTGTAAGAATTAAAAGAAAGGAAAAGAAGATTCAAGAGGTTCGCTCGCTGGGAAGAGATAAGAAACAAATATGTCTATAGATGCCATGAGAACCTTTGCCCCCCTTTGCCGTAAATGCTTTCATTGATTCGTTCCCGTCTTCTTATTGGGGTGACTTGTACACATCCGCGTGAATCGTAGTACTATGTTAGCCCCTCGGTATTTCCTTCTCTTCCTCTAAGCTATAGACCCATATTCAACGCCCGCTGTACCACATGAAAGGATGATTGAAGAGATAGATGCTTAGACGCTGTACAGTTCTCGGAAACGGGCTTGTTGCTCCGCAGGAAGACCACCAAGGAAGGCGTCGAAGTTTGGGATCATACTCTTATACTGCTGAATGACCTGGTGACAGTGTTAGCTAACCCCGAACATGGTTGACGATAGTTGTCTTACCTCTTTGAAAGTCTCCAGGACCTGCCGTCCCGCTGGGCCTCGTACGACGTTACGGTCAGCCATCGACATGTCGCTGAAGAACTCAAGCAGAGATTGCTCCATAGCACCGGGGTTGGCCAGAATGATCAACATGAAGCCGCTTAGCGCATGGCACTTCTCGTCTGTCCATTGGACCTTCTTGATGGCGCGGATGAAAGCCGGGGCGATCTGCGCGAGGTGAACGGCCAATGAAGATGCGCATCCAAGGCCTAGGCGACCAAGAGCGATTGCAGCATTCTCATTCAAAGACTCCGGAACCCTCTCGTCGAACAAGATGGTACCCAGCTTCTGTAATAGCTTCTCAACATAAGGCTGCATGCCTTCCTTGTGCCACATGGCAATCTCGCCAACAGACCAGCAGGCATTGTTAATGACTGAGTATCCCGTGTCCAGACCATCAGAGTCTACTTGAGAGACTTCCAGTTGCGTAATCAAGATGGTCAAGATGTCGGGTAGACAAGGCTGAAGCTGTTGGAAGATGTAGATGGCGCAGTCTCCAAGAAGAGCATAGGCAGACTGCCTCACGTCGTTGTTTGGATCCCTCATGCAGACGGCTAGGAGTTGGAAGAAAGTTGGTGCTTGGGTAACGAGGGTTGCGCTATCTCGACCCTCCAGGGCCTGGATAATAGCGCTGAGCAAGTCGAGGCTTGTGACCAAGAAATCTTTGTCCGGAGGCTCAAAACCGTTGATTTCAGACGCCATGACACCCTCCTCAAGATTGCGGTGAATGATCTTGATACATCTGGCGAAAATGCCGGCCGCATATGGTGCGAATTTGTGGCCAAGGGCTGTAGCGACGTAAGAAAGGCATTCTAAAAGCGGGAACATTTCTCTTGACTGATCAGAGACCTTGTTCCAGCGTTGGAGGAGGGCAGGCATGAGTATCTGAACGAGCTCGTCATTGGACAGGTCGGGACCAACATGCTCGGCTAGCGTCTGGACGCAATCGTACAAGATGAACATGTTCCTGTCCTTGTACATCGAAAAGCACTGGACAAATTGGCGAACAATGACACCGCAGTATTGCGACAATTCAGTGTTTGCTTTTTCTTCCAGGTTTGCGAAAGCAGATGCCGCAGCTTCCTGCACACGCTTGTTCCTGTCAAGCATCTTCATCAAGATGCCCTCCATGACCGGCTCGAAGAACTGTTTCTTGCCAGTCGCGTCAAGATGGGAAGCCCATCCTGAATAGCGTCCAAGCGTCCAGCAAGTGATCTGGCGAACGACAGGCTTAGGGTCCTCCAACAGTGTGATAAGAAATGGGGTGAGCATAGGAAGATGCGGTTCGACGACGGACATGCAGCCATCCGCAATAGCGCCAAGTGCAAGAACAGCGGCTTCGCGGTTAGGCCATTCCGCATGATTGAGGTTATTTGTCAGATAAGGAAGAGTCGCTTCGAAAACTGCTTCATGAAATACCGAAGCAAGGACATCGAGGGCCGCGGCGGAGCACTTTCGAAGGTTCCACTGTTCCTCTGGGTCTCCAAACTCATCGTCATCATAATCGTCGTCGATTTCGCCGTCGCTTAGATCATCATCGATCTCCTCAACTGAGGCTCCCTGTGCCCCATTTGCGGTTGGGACGGTCTCGCCATTTGCGTTGGTAGTCAGTCTTCCAGCTTTACTCGATGCGAAAGTTGGCTTAATGTCCTGTTCCCGGTCCTCGACCTCATAGTCTTCCTCTTCACCCTCAAGACGCAGGATCTCATCCTCACTGTATATCATGCTTGCGAGCAAGACGGGTATTATCTTGGCCAGGTATGGGCCGAGATGACCCCTCATTTTCTCGTCTTCACTGGCGCAAAGCCAGAACTCGGCCGCATCGAGGGCCAAATCTGGATTGTTTGGTGTGCGTTGTTGTGTGACCATAAACTCGACCAGACCGTCCATGTGCGGTGTTATCTTTTGAGGGGCAATGTCTGCAATGTGAACAAAGGTCCGACATACGTGCTTGCGCACATCTTCACTAGAGTCGCTAGCTAATGAGAAAAGCTGTTGCAGCAACGTATCGACGTGAGAAATGACAGTCGGTGGCTTCTCTGGGACGAAAACGTTGATAGCAGCTAACGCGTCAGCACGTACCCGAGGCTGAGAGCTCGTGGTGAGTTCGAGGAGCTTCGGAAATACGAAGTCGAGAGGCTTCTGTCCCTGGTATTGCCTGTCGAGGGCCTTCTTATTGTCCTCACATATCTTGAGCAATGCGCCCATGCTACCTTCTTGCGCCTGGGTTGAGATATTGCCGTCAGCGTTGCTGACCATAGCAATCAGTTCTGAGAGAATCTGTGGCCATCCCATGATACCTCCCTGGCGCACAATCTCTGTTATGACGTTGCCCGCATAGCCCCGTATTTGCGATGCCGGATCTTGTAGACCAACAAGGATCACTGATCGTATGTAGTCCTTAGTGGAGTCGGGCATGGCCTTGTAGGTGTTCTTTACGTCGTTCTTGAGCATGACGGCTGCGGCAGCACGCGCTTGGAAGTATTGGGTCGCATTCATGTTGACGCCAGCCGGGGGCTGGTCATTCGAAAATACGTAGGCTAGGTACTTGTCGATATCAGGTGAGGTTTGCGCCGATTTGAGCATCTGTGTAGGCGTCGCAGTCAGCACAATGCAGACATATGGGGGGGCAGAGGGGCGATACTGACCTCTCCGGCATTCTTTCGCGCATTTGGATCATGGCCACTCAGGGAGTCGCTCAGACACTGAGCCAGTTGCCGTAAAGGCTCTTCTTGCGGTTGCCACGCCATGGTGGAGGGTGAGTTAGTTCGCAGTGCGGGGGGGAAGGGTTCGGGAGGGTCGACTAGCAGCCCTGAGATAGGTATCCGTAGCAGAGCAGTACTGCACTGCGGAGGGGAGGCAAGAGAAAAAAAGAATAGACCCTGTCGGCTTAAGCTCGATCTGCTGGTACGCTTCATGGTTAGCTCTGGTGGGGAAAGCCATTGAACGCTTAATGGAGGGGCAACGCCTACGTACAAGCCTTTTGTGTATAGACTGTTGGTTACAAGGCAACGTGCATTTTTCAAATAAAGCCCGCTAAATTGTTGTCTTTGGATATGTTTTTGATGCGCGACAAGTTTGCTGTTCGTGATGCGGGGAGACGGAAATGTGCAGCGGGTCCTCAGCGACCAATTGAGCGCTTCAGCAGTGGAAGGAGAGAACGGAGCTGCGGTGCAACAATAATCGGCTTCAGAGTGCAAAGCCCTCGGCTGATCTGGGAGCGACAAAAGATGAACTCGCGGGGCGGTATGGATGAGGGAGCGGTCGAAAGTTTTATGAGTGCGCGTTTACTGGGGCGACCCGCCTGCCCGCGACCTCCCAACCCCGGCTGGCTCGCTTGAAAAGAGAGACGACGAGGTGACCATAAGACTCCCGCCAGACATGTACCAGCTCTTTCACACACCGCCTGTCGCCCTGACGGACAGCATGGCCACCCCTGCGCCTCACCATGGCTGTCGGTTGTATCTGGCCATGAAGGTGTAGCATGTCAACATGGCGCTTGCGACAGCCAGCCGGGTCGCACGAATTAATGCGCCTGGCATCGTCGTACCGGAGCACACACATCGTGCCCCCGCCCTGCATCGCGCCGTCTCATGCGCTTTCACTTGGAAATTTGTAGTGCATTCTATGAGTACATGTCTAAGATGCGTTGAATGGTACATGTGTCTGGTCGTTGCTTGTAGCCCCCAACCTGTAAGGCACCTTTCAAGACTCGTCTCTCAAACAACCCTCCAGGGCCACCACAAGCATCCACTTACTGTCTCATCGAGGGCATACGCTAAGCCACAGCAAACACTCCGCTCTATTTTTTAGTCTTCGTGCTGGTTTCAGTGGCAGAGTGCTGAGCACAGGACAGGGGTTCGCAATATCTGTATCCAGCTCACTGCAAAGTAAAGTCACGTGGTCATGGAGACCGTATGTACCTGCCTATTGATGATCATATCTTGACGACATCTATCTCCCAGCCATATAGTGAGCTACAGTTAAAGTAAAAACGGTGCGAGAAAACCCAAGGAAAGTTCTAGGGGGAGGCCGATAGCGGAATTGAATCCCCTGATCCTCCGAAGAGACTCATGCTGTTCTCAATCGAAGAGATCGTGGCCTACCGCTCATTTTGTAAAAACCACCTGCATGTGACGCAACCTATGTGGAAGTTACACTAACTCAAGCAAACATCTAGACTTCCTTAAAGCGATCCTGAAGCCAATCGTTGTTTCTCGGAAGCATATAAGAACTGACCGCACAGCTGCCAGCTCCTCTGCCCTTCCACTAAAGGCTTCGATCTACTTGATCACATGATATCTAGGAATGCAGCGCAACTGTGCGCTACCCTGGCTGAGATGATAGATAACTCGGCCATTTGTCCATCATATCGGCTCATCACAGGCTTGTTGTGCGGCAGACTGTTCGAGAAGCGGGTGTATATATTGAACCGAACGTGGGGATCGGTTGAAAACAATACGACAACGATTACACAGAGATCACAGAGTGCCTGTACACGGAGAATCTACTATAATCCTGACGCGATACAAAGGGTAGGCTTGATTCAGCAATACGAAAGAAGGCCTGCATCGACTAGTCAAGCACAGATGCTAACTAACATTGTGAAGCGCCTTTGGAGACGGCTCTGCAATGTCAGTGTTTCACTATTGCTCGACTGGTCGGCGAGAGTACTCCGCCCATGGTTTCCGCGCGTCAATGGCAGCAGAATAATCTTTAGCTTTGTCCACTCTTGAAACTTGGGGGCAAATGTCAGATTGCTTTTCCGGAACAAAAGACGACTGAATATAGACACAAGCAAAGTCCGTGTCAACGGCGACGGGATAACCGAGCGGTTGATGGCGATAGACAGTGCAGCTAATGCACGTGCGAAACAACCACTGAGGGTCGAGAGATGGAATGCAATGTGTAGTGTCGTGGCCATGCAGGTCGATGTTGGTGTCTCGGTGTGGATTGCTGCGCGACGCAACCATGGTCGAGGCTGCCGTTTCCGACCGCGATTGCTACCAGCGCAAAATGCTAGCGAGACGCCGTTGACGTCTCGAACATACTGGTGAAGTTTTGGTGGTGTGGAAAATCGAAGCGAGACGGTAGCGGGTAGATCGGCAGAAGAGTGGCTCTGGTGGCTCCCGGATCTGGGCGCGTCGTGTGCAGGCGGAGGTGGCAAAGGCAGCGATTCCTAGCCAAGGTGCGTCAGGCACTTGACGTCTCACGCAGATCTCACTACTGCCGACCACATCCATCACGCTTCGACGCTTGTCCTTCTCCTTCTTCAACGATTCCCGCACCGCCATCGAATGCGCTTCGCAAACTCACCACTACCACTGACCGCGTCGCCGCTCTGCCGCCAACACTGCACCCCCGTCGCGGCACGTCACCGAGTTGGACCCGGCCCCCACTGCTCGCTCGACAACTCCCGCAAACGACTTGGACATTAGCACGAGCGCCGCTGCGCTTATCTCCACGGCCTTGACTGTGTCGCACCAATTCCGCTGCCACCCGCCGCCGACAGCACCCATCTAGCTCCTCGCAATGCTTCCCCAGGAGCCACTCCAGGCGGGCTCGCCGCCGACGACGACGACGCTCTACAAGTCGTATTACCCCGGCGACAATGCGCCGTCCGCGCAACCTACCATGCCCACAGGCCAATATACATCACACCCTGATGCCGTGCGGATATCAAGATACCACAACAATCTGGACTCCACGGCCAAGGGAATCATGATTGGCATCTTCTCCGTGCTGGGCGCTGCGGGAGTATGCCTTATCATTGCCGCTATCGTCTACTACTTCAGATACACCAGCTCTGGCCGCATCTTCCTGGATCGGATAACGCGGCCTGGTGAATATGACGACGAGCAACAGTTTGCCAAGGAAGAGGCCGAGGCGCTGGAGTCCATGGATGACCTCCAAAGAACAGAATACATGAGAGCGAAAGGTAGGACAATCATTGCGTATTCTTGCATCGTTCGATAGGCACGTACACTGACTCATTGCAGCCTTCGTACAGGCAAACCCACCTGAATCCGTCCAGACCGACATCTCCCTCTCGCAGTTCCTGGCGATCCAAGAGAAGGGCGTGTCTGCCTGGGAATTCGAGCCAGAACTCGAGATTGCTAATTGTTTTGTCGAAGGCCGGACCGAGATCGAATTCTTTGACTCGGAATGCAGCGTCCAGAGCAATCTGCCGATACCAAAGCAAAACGAAGTCTACTACTGGGAGGCCAAGGTCTACGAGAAGCCCGAGAACACAAGCTTAGCAATAGGCGTTACTACGAAGCCATACCCGTTATTCAGACTACCAGGTACGTACAACATCACGCCACAGCCCCGGTCTACATGCTAACATGGTCTAGGATACCACAAGTCTTCGATATCGTACATGTCCAACGGGAACCGCCGATACAACCAGCCCTTCCAGCCTTCTGCCTACGGCCCTGCCTACGTCCAAGGAGATGTCATCGGTGTTGGGTACCGACCTCGAACCGGAACCGTCTTTTTCACCCGCAATGGCAAGAAACTCGATGAGGTCGCACACGGCCTCAAGACGCAGAACTTTTTCCCTACAGTCGGAGCAAACGGGCCGTGTCAGGTCCACGTCAACTTTGGACAGATGGGCTTCGTATTCATCGAAGCCAACGTCAAGAAGTGGGGTTTAGCCCCACAAACCGGAAGCCTGGCCCCACCACCCCCATACGGCAGTGAGCAGGGATCGATACTACTAGACTCTGGGCACGAAGGCATAAGAGAGGGAATGGGTGGCAGCTATATTCAAGCAGGCTACGGACATGCACGGTCTAGTAGTCAGCAAATGCGTCTTGGACGACAAGTGCCGACGAGCCCAGGGCCTCAGAGAAGCCCGACCGACATCTCTTTAGCAGCACTCAGCCTTGTAGACTCCAATGAAGATACCGGCGAAGGCACTAGCGAGGACCATCGAACAACAATCTCAGCCGAACAAGGTCTGGGTTTCCTTCAGCCAGGCGAGCTTCCCCCAGAGTACAGCAGCCCTGTCGGTTCTCCTAGCCTGCGCAATACAGCCAGTCACCAAAACGGTTACTGGGACGAGCGAGCACCACTCATGCAACACCAGCAACAATCCGGCCAAACCAGTCCACCCGTACCCAGTTACGATGCTGCAATGGCGGGCACACCGGAGATCCAAGCACCCAGGATCAGAGTACGCAGCGCGACTGAAGCTGGCGTTCGACCTCGGCCGAGAGGGAGTCAGTAAACGGCGACGGCATCACACCAACCAACTTTTCTTTTTGTACTTTGAATCACGAGGACTCCTCTGAACCTTCCTCTCATAACTATACCCTATCGTTCATCCTTTTTCTTTTTTTGTCAGAATTAGTCGGTGAAACAATCATAGCACGACGACAACGGCTGTATATCCAAAGCTTCCAATGGAATGCATACAGCAACGCAAATCAGATCTCTTGAGCGAAACGACTCTTTGAAGTCTGAAGCTAAACGGTGTTGTCTCTTTATCTTGTTTGTTTGATTGTTTCTGAAGCGAGCATTGTTCAAGTCTTCTCCAGAGGGTTCACGAGATAAAGCACATGGATGGGACACGGAAACGACAAGGGTGTGTCGTTGCTGCTACTGGCGTTGTTACTGCTATACGGGATTGGATCGCTGTTTGCTTGCGTACACAAGCGCCATGGTGCAAGTGGGTGTTTTCCCTTACTCTTCCCTCTCCGCTTGATAGATCGGTAGCTACAGATAGTGAAGTCGCCTGTCATAATGCATATACACACGCATTTCTATGTCAAATTTGTCTGTCACACTACTGCGTGTCACTAAAACTTTGTCAGGTTCAAGTTTGTACATTTGCTACTGCATGTCCAACAAAGTTGAAGTCCGAAAATAGGATGCACTATGCTATTGTGACTCCACTATCTCCAGCTTGTAAGACTCCCACTACAGAACATATCTGAAGTATGGGTTCTCCTTATCTGTCAAGTCCATGAAAGCCAGCTTATCACGCTCTGCTTCGTTGATGGGGATGTCGTCTCGCTTCCTATTCTCGCGGAGAAGGACAAAGTACAGGGCTACAGCTGCAGCGATGGTGATGCAATAACTACACATTGCCATTAGCTTTGCAGTTCCCATGAAAAGGAAGAGAAGAAAAAAGCCAGATTCTAGGTCTGCGTTCACTTACCAGATGATCAGCCCTGTCCACAACTGCGGGTAATGCGCCCCTTTTTCTTGACTCTCGATTAACTGCGGGCCCACAATATTACCAACACAGTACGCCACAAAGATGGCAGCAGCCATGGCGCTCTTTTTGGTCGCCCCAGCAACATTCGACATACCGATGACAATGGTCTGACTGACAACTGCGCCAAAAGTACCGATGATGGAATATCCCGCTACAGGCGTAGCGGCGTGGTACGTCCACTCAGCCTTCCATATCATTGCGCAACCAGCAATAACAGGGAGGCAATTGACCACCAGCAGAACAAGCCGAATATTTGGGATACGCGAGCTGAGGTATCCGCATAGTAAGATGGTAATGAGGCACAGCCCACCGAGGGGAAACTGCCAGAGTATGGATTCGAGTGTCGACCAACCGAATGTACTCACGATTAACGGACCGAAACCGGATACCGCGCCGTTGACTGTGTAGGCGGAAGCCATTAGGATGAATACAAGCCACAGTTTGACATCTAGCGCTGCTTCTTTGAGTTGCGCGGGTTTGATCTTCTGGCAACGCACGCCAGTCGCGCCTTTGCGCAGACGCTCAACAGCCACCATGCGCTCCGCGGGCGACAAAAACCAAGCCGTAGCACAGGAATTAGGAATAATGAAACACCATATACCGAAGAGGAAGGTCAAACAGCCTGCTAAGAGGTAAATGTACTGCCAGCGTCGTAAGTCCCCCGTTGTGATTTGCGCGAATCCGTAGTTGAGTGCACCCCCGATGATGGTGAAGAGGCCGGTGGAGCTGAACCACCAGCTTTGCCGTATGGCTTGTTCTTGTTGCGTGTAATAGCTGGATACGATAGTCATGAAGCCAGTTGGTATGATGCTTTCTACGAAACCAAGGAAGAAGCGTTGGGCGTAGAGACCTTGGTGCGTCGTTACGGCTGCGGTTAGCATGCAGATCAGGGCCCAAAGTATGACTACGCCGCCAAGTATGCGGCCGAGGTTGAATCTTTGAAGAGCGAAGGTCATGGGGTAGAGGCCTGCTAGCATCCCGAAATAGAAGAGCGAGGTTGCCCACGAGAGACGTGATGTGTCAGTTGTTGGTGGCGTGGTGCTGGTATCTGTTGTGCTGAGGGAGAGGTCCGTTGTCATGCCAAAAAGGACGGCGGAGCCGAGTATGGCCTTGTCATAGTATACTAGTCCGTATCCTGGATGTGTTAACTAAGAGTGAAAGATGGCGGGCGAGGCTCTTGTAGACATACCGACGATCATGGCAGGAATCAAAAACCAGTCGATTTTCCTCAAAACTCTTGCTTCAATTTCTGGGTCAATGTCCTGAGCATGCTCTCCCACCAGGCCAATTGCAACGTCTTTCTCTTGCGAAACTGAGTTTGCGCCCGACTCTGGATCTTGGCGAGTTGGAGGAGGCGAGGCTGTATGGTCCGCGGCCTTGCCTTGTGTGTGAGCCGCCATGCTCGAATACGTGCTGATAACTTACGATACACAGTCAGAAACACGAGGGGTAAGCGAAGAAGGAAAAGAGAATAATTAGCAGTTTTCCCATGTCATTTGATTATACACGCGGCTTGGATAGACGCGGCATGCCACTCAAAGCTAGCGTCATATCGAGCTTGCCGAACATATGCAAGCGATGTCGCATACCATCCACGACTATGCATAGCACCTGCACTATGCCAAGCTGTAAGCACATTTTTTTCGCGTAGGTGTGTCATTGGCGGGTAGGCTGAATGTGTCGCGTGAAATGGCGGAGGTTGGAATGGGATGGCAAGGAAGGGCACAAGCGCTGGTGCCGAAAGAAGCATGGCGCACTCGATGACATAATCGTGGAAAAAAACCTTTCGATGCAAGCTGGCGCGCCTTCTGCCGTCTCTCTGCCAACCACTTTCCAGCGCTTTTGCTTCGTCGCACCATCACCATTTCGATGGGTATTCGTGTATTCATACCGTACATGCTCACATTACTCTTCTGTATCGCCCATCAAATCGTGAACGAGGAGAGAAGCTCTTGGTACACAAATGCCTGTAGTAGGTAGTAGTAGTAGGGAAATAGTCTCTTGCCTCGCTCAATCTGCTGTTCCATCTGCTGATTTCGAGCTGGATACACATGCTCTCTCTTTTCTGAGATGTGTGTGTACGAGACAAGAGTAAATGCGACGATCTTTGAGTACGGAACCGCCTAAATCCATGTGTCGGACCTCTGTAATTTATCTGTCGGAACATACTGAGAAACTGTCGATTTTGCTTTGGCTAGTGAGCTGCAATGTCTGGAACTCAAGCCTAAGATTGTCACTAGTTAGAATAGAGGAATTTCGCACGTAAGATGATTCAATTGTATTACTACGGCCTTTCTTATACTTCTGAATTCTACTAAGCGAATATCTTGTGCCTTGTTTTGTGCGAAGCACTCCTAGTGTACCGAAGTGTGGTGTTCCGTAACGTACAGCACAAGCTCCAACGGAAGTGTACTCTTGGTCGGATGCGCTGATAGGTCGAATCACAGATAATCCATGCATTCCCACCATCACTGCAATCACGTCTCCTTGCTGTAATCTCCCATCGACTCTTTTTAATGTTGCCACAATATCTTTAGACGTGAGAGCTAATCCACCAATGCTCAGTCTATCCATGCGCAATGAGAAAAGCCCTGCGTCTCCCTCCACATTGCTATTCAAGCCCGCTAATAGCCTTTCAAATAAGAGCGTATCATAAAATCCTCGACTCGTAGCCAAAGGCAGGCAGGTAGTCTCGCCATAGTAAGTCTTAAAAAGCAATTCCGACAGTACAAGCTCTTTGTCCCATATCTTGAAAGAGCAGATATATGAGATGAACTCGTCAAACTTAGACACTATTTTGAAGTCGCGCATTGGGCCGGTAGCAAACGGGTCCTTCTATATAACACAAAATACTTTCGAGACACCTGGCATATATGCGAGATCTGAGCTATTCTGATGCCTCTCTACCTGTTTCGAAATCGATCCCCGTTGTTTGTGTTCAATCGCGTTTGTTGCTGGTGAAAGCCCTTACGATATCGTTTTCGGTACTCGCCAAGTATTCTCTCAATATCTCCAAAAATGCGAATCGAAGGTTAAAGTTCAATTTCTTTGATCAAGCGGAGATCACACGGTATTGGAAATGACAGATTGAAAACTTAGACAGGCAGTGTGGTAAGCACCAATGTGACTCAACCAAGTAGATAGGTTTCTGGGCAACGACAACCTCCTGGGTCACCCACACCCTACTGAAATAATGCCACCGTGATAGATCGTCTATGGTGTGCATATAGTTCTCGACACTATTGTGATCCAGAGAACCTAAGAAAGTCTGATGATTTGAGAGATGCTTAACTCCCAGCTGATGCCTCCATATATATCCATTAGTCGTTAAACGGTACACCGCGCGTACTGTTCATCGTCTTCACCAAGTCAAGCCACGGCCAGCTTCGCTGAGCTATAGATGGATGCTATTTGAGAATTTTGGGCGGATCCCTCTTCAATATTAGATTGGTCAACACACTCAGCGTCGATCCAGAAGAGAACATTGTTGCTAAATACTTCAGGCGTGTAGGACGGATTCTGGAGCAGGTCCCGCAATTGCCGCAAAGCTGCGATGTGTTCACAGTCTTTTGAAAGAGTTTCCACTGAGAGTGATCTCATCCGTGTCGTCTAGGTCGTCCCAAGTGTAAGACAATCCGACGTAGAGCGGCGTCGCAACAGTAGGCATAGGTGACGTTGGAATCTTGGAAGGATCCTCACGAAGTGGACGTCGTACCCCACGAGAGGGCAATAAATGCTCGTCATGTTGTATCCATGCGATGGGAAAAAATCGCCATTTCTTCACTAGTACTCTTGGGTAAAGGCTGGCACCATCATTTGGGCGATGTAGGAACTGTTCAATTGACGCTCCCTGCCGCCTCCTAGTGATGTAGGAGTTTTGAAAGGCCGAATTCGAGATGGACCTTCGAATGTGATAACTTTGCGGCTTTGACGAGGACAGTCGTAAAGGGAAGAAACTTTGACGCCTGGATGCTGTTGCTCGAGTGAGACAATAACGAGGTACGGGTAGAAAAGAAGTGCTGCCCGAAGCTGCGAGGTTGGCGACCACTCCAGCGCGCCTGCTGCACCATCAACCAACCACGTCCGCAAAAGCATTTCGCTAATAGAAGGACCGTAGCAGCTTATGTAGTGTTGTGAGTACCCTGAACGCGTGTAATTCAAAGTATTGGGCTTCACTGGCTTTCATTGTTGCACAGTGGAGGGGCACATGAACTCTAGCGATACTGCTGCCGAAGGTCCTAGATCGCGATTCTGCGAGATCAAAGAGCAGCAAAAGATAATAGAGTCGAAGCACTCAGCACGTCAAAGCTTGATAGTGGAAAAAAAAATTGTATCATGAGATACCAATGTGCCACCTGCCCGAATCGCTGGGGAACTGTTAGAATCGTGTTTCGAATGAAGGGCTATTTGTTTCGGAGCAACTTACAACGAGCGCTCTTCGCATTACAAGTGCGACGCCTTACCACTTGGCCAAGGAGGCAATGGTTGTTTGATGTCAAAAGTCCCTTTATTGTAATATCAGTACGTGATTTTTTATGCTTCGTGCGGACCCCAAAGGGTGGGGTACTAATCCACGATGAGGGGCACCTACATTTTCCCGTGAAACCTACTATGTAAGTATCGGGCGATCATTGTAACACAAGCCAGCCCAAGCGGACAAATACTCGCCTTAGATATGGTGTGGCAAAGTGAAGTGTTCTAGGTTTTTGATGTCGTGCATGGAATTTGTCCTCGACATGTATCCTAGTGTGGATGTTGTGTAGCTGTGATAGCGACGAAGCTGCCACAACGGCTGGAAATCATCACGTCAGCTATGAACGCGGCATTTAGTAAGCTTCCAGATCGATGGAATCTGAAGCGGAACATAGATGTGTTTATCAACTCGCTGAAAGGACACTTTCGGCACTGTGGACAGGACTGATGTGACTGTCTACGTAAGTAACTACTTGTGAAGAATGCATCATGTCGCGCGAGAGCATGCATGATATCAAACGAAAGCGCTTCTAGAAGCCAATGACCGGGTTTGTATTGTGCATGTCACATCCATATCTCAGACCTTTTTCCACCGTGGAGGAGCTCTCTGGTGCCCATGGTTCGGAGCGCCCACAGGTAGTCACTACAAGCTGGGGCACGCGCAATTCTACCCCTAGAAATCAAACCCACGACGCCTCGTTAGGGTGCGAAGAAGCAGATCTCTTCTACTTTTTTTCAACCGCTGCCTGAATTCTCGAAATTGACATTGTGAAGACACGGAGACTGTACCTAGGTGAATCTACCTCACAGGCAGTTGGTGCGTCGCGTGGCAAAGGCCGAGAAGTAGCCTTACCGCTACATTCCGTAGTTCGTGGGCTGAAGCTCCGACCACCTCATTGTACATCATCGCCGCCAAAGGACAGGCAACACATAAACCCACGCCCCCTCCCACCATACACTCTTACACCACAGTCCTTTCCGGATGTAATTCCCCGCTCATCTAATAACTGTTCGACCACACACTACCTCAACATTCAAAGGGAGCCTTGGACAAGGTTGTAAGACCGCCGAGGGTAAGATGGCGGATAATGGTGTAGACATTGAGTCTCTCTCTCCAGACCAACAAGCTGCCCTTCAGCAATACACCGCTGTAACCGATCAAGCTGTTGATTCTGCGATACCCATCCTCCAGCGAGCGCAATGGAATGTGAACATCGCCGTAACACGTTTCTTCGACGGCGAACCGACCGAAGACCCCGTCGCAGCTGCAGCCGCACAGCAACCGCCTCCTCCACAAGACACGCGGCGGCAAGAAACACTGTTAAATGGATTCGGGGCGCCCCGATCTTCGACAAATAGCGAGAGGAGAATAAGAATAGAGCCTGCGCCGAGGGTAGTTCCGCAGCCAGAAAGCCAAGTCAGCACCCAAGTGCCGCTGGTCCTGGCGATTTTCTTCGCTCCCTTTTCGCTCGTATACTCTTTGTTCGCAAAGAGCTTCCGATTACTGGGCTGGATATTCCCTTTCCTACCCCGTGCATGGGGAAGGGTTACAGCCAGCAACATAAACACTCCGGCCTCACAACGTAGCGCAAGCGGACGCCGACCCTTGAACCCACGAGACACAGCTGCGCGCTTTATCCGCGAATTCGAGGAAGAATATGGAAGCCACAACCTGCCCTTCTTCGAGAGCGGATACGCCCAGGCTTTTGACCTGGCCAAGAAGAACCTCCAGTTCCTCATGGTTGTACTTGTTAGCCCTGAGCATGACGAGACTTCATCCTTCATCCACGACACGCTCCTCGCACCTGAGGTCGTCGAATTCGTGCGAAATCCTGATAACAACATAATCCTCTGGGCCGGCAACGTCCAAGACTCAGAAGCATACCAAGTCTCCTCCGCGCTCTCATGTACAAAGTTCCCATTCACCGGGCTCATTGTACATACCCCGCAGGTATCCTCGACGGCAATGGGCATCGCGATGCGTGTCGCCGGCCCCACGCCACCACAGCAATACATTGTCAAACTGCGCACCGCAATGCAACAGCACACGGAGCCGCTGAACCGAGTCCGTAGCCAGCGCGCAGAACAACAAGCCACGCGCAACATCCGCGAGCAGCAGAACAGCGCCTATGAGCGCTCTCTTGCCGCAGACCGCGAAAAAGCTCGCAAGAAGAAGGAAGAGGCCGAGCGCAAAGCTCAAAAAGAGAAGGAAGCTCTCGAGCGCGAACAAGCCATTGAACGCTACGCTCAAAACCTTGCCCAATGGCGCATGTGGCGCGCCGCTTCCATCCTATCTGAACCCGCTGCGGAAGAAAAGGACGCGGTGAGAATCAGCCTCCGCATGCCCGACGCTCAACGCGTTGTCCGCAAATTCGCCGCAGATGCGCATATCGAGGAACTCTACGCTTTCGTCGAGTGCTACGATATCCTGCAGTCGGCGGGAGAAGGCCGGTTCAAGGATAATGTCGAGGAGCCAAAGGATTTCCAGCACGAGTATAAATTTCAGCTCGTCTCGCCCATGCCGAGAGAAGTATATGATTTGAAAGCTGGTGGCTCGATTAAGCAGCGTATTGGTCGGAGTGGAAACCTCATTGTTGAGCGGACGGATCTTGAGGAAGAAGAGGATGGTGATGAAGAGGATCACGAGTAGGGACGATAGGCTTAAAGACAAGAATGCATGGCGAGGCGTTTTGATCTTTAATTATTTGCAATCACTTAGCGTGGGAATATTGAGTGAAGCATGTCTATAGATCATGGACGAGCTTGTTGGTTTATGGTGTATACGAATAAGATAACGTAATATTCACGACCGCATCAGAAAGAGGATGGCCCTGTTGACCAAAACTCGAAACATCGTTCTCATATCCATGACATGACCCAAGTATGGACGGACCAATACGGACAAGAATCATAGCGCATCGTAAACCTTGAGATACTATTTGTTGACTTGTTTGTTTCGTTCTCTCTTTCTAGCAGCGTAATAGCTGAGGGTATCTAGCTCTGGCTGTTGAAGGGCCAAATTCTACTTTTCCTTGTCCTTGCGCCAAAAAAAAACACCTTTTCATGATGCAATGACGACACCTAATGTCCAGATGCCACATCATACGGTGACCTGGGCACAGGCAAAGCACGACCCCTTCTTGGCGGTGGCATGCTCTCTCGTAGATTGTTGAAATACACGAGCTTCAGCGCTCACTTTATGGGAAAGACGCTTAGCTGCTGCTGTAAGTCTGCTTGGGCTGCGGGTACGAAGGACCGAGCTCCTGGATGCTGAGCTTGGCGAGCCACTGACCCATGTCAATGGCTTTGTCGAGAGACTTGCCCTGGACGATACCAGCGACGAAACCGCCGGCAAAAGCATCACCAGCACCGTTGGTGTCGTTGATCTTGTCGCTGCTGACAGCGTGGACGGAGACCTCCTTGACCTCTGGCTCGCCGCCCTCTTTTGTGGTGACGGCAATGGTAGGGTCGGTGCCCTGAGTGAAGACGACAGTTCGTGGCCTCTTGTTGTTCTTCTTGGGCATGTTGGCGATCTTCTTTGCGATCTCCTTGACGTCCTTGGTCTCGATGCCGTGGGATTCGGCGAAGGCAGCAGCTTCGGTCTCGTTGCCAATGAGGAAGTCGACGTACGGGAGAACCTCGTCTAGAGGGTCCTTGAAGAATTGCGAGATGAAGGGCGCGGAAAGGTTGAGAATGAATTGCTCAGGGACTGTCAGAATTCGGGCCTATTCTGTCAGACAGAGTGGAAGGGAATGCGTACCTTGTCCTTGGAGGCAGCCTCCTCAGCGAGTGCCTTAATGGCTGGCACGCAGACAGTCAAGTGGAAACCACCAACGTAGTAGACCTTGGCATTCTCGACCTGCTTCCAGATGTGGTCCTGCTTCAGATGCTCGATCTTGTAGTTGTTGGCAGCAGCGAGGTCGGTGCACATGGAGCGGTTGTGGCCAGTGATGACAACACCGCAGCGACCGGTGGGTGTCTTCTCGTCGTAGAGGTACTCGGTCTTGACACCAGCATCGGCAGAGATTTTCTCAAGAGTCTCACCGTACTTGTCCTTGCCAATGCAGCCGATGTAAACAACCGACTTAGGGTCGAGCATGTACGCAGCACCCCTAGCGGTGTTTTGGGCGGCACCGCCGGCAATGAGGACGGCGTTGTAGTTCTGGAGCAAGTCCTCGTACAGTCCCATGTGCTTCTCTGGGTCGGCGAGGATGGCGTCGTTGTCCTTCAAGCCATACTTGTCAAGAAGAGCTCTGTCACTGCGACTTGTCAACAAAAGCTCATTGCGGTGCTTTACCACGACCAGCGCCGTCTATGGCCATACGAAGCCGTCAAAGAAGGGGAATTGACCTACCCAACACCCTGGATATCCAGAAGCGGGTTCTCAAGGCACAGCAGTTCATAGTTTCCAGGCATTGTTGTTGTTGTTGTTCTTGTAAAACGTGCTTGTTGGTGTCGTAATGGAGAGAAAGTGCTGAATGTGGGGCAGAGTTTCGGAGAACGAGGGGCAACAGGTCTGGCGCTAAGTCTTGCTAAACCCGCCGAAAACGATAGCGGGGTGCAGCAAAGACACTGCCAATAAAGCATCCGCGTCATATCTTGTATCTTGGGAATGAACTCAACATAGTCTGTTGTTTCGAACAGTAGTGACAAGGGAGATGATCCTGTATATCAAGTCTGCGACATCCTACTACCTAGTGTCGTCACGTTTCTATCACCAGATACACCATGCCACCGTTCCAACCCTTTGTAATGACGAGCAACCTTTTCATTCCCACGGTGAATCACTAGACAGATCAAGTTGAAAGCGTTTCATTGCGTCGAGAATAATCTGTATCTTATATACCTCCTGTTATCCCCTCCATTCAACAACAACAGCACGAGGCTCATGCAAAAGCCCCCCCCCCCACATCTCCATTCATGACTAAAGCTCCCGGCTTGCGACGCCATCGACGTTCATGTCTTTTTAGTAGCTTCTAGTACATCACCCTGCACGACCACTACAACGTCGTCATTTTTGGATGATCGCCCCAAACCTATGTTTAAAATATTCCATATGTCATTTCCCTCCATGATGGCATTGTTGGAGTGGACTTAAGTCAGACGTGTCCTACTTCCGCCCGGCCCGTACCAAATCCTGGAATGCCGACTCCAGTGCACGCTTCACCTCCCGGTAACTGACAATCAGCACGTTCTGCTCGTCTCTGCTCACCAGACCAATCTTCTCTTCTGTACCTGCGTCTAGTTTGTTTAAGCAGTCCAAAATGTGTGCCAGATCCGTGACTGGGTGTCCGTTCGCGTCCACCTGATGGAAGACGTAATCGCGGAAGAGCTTGAGGTAGTAACGTTCGCCGGTTTCCGCCCATACCGATGTGGGATTTGCGCCGCTGCTCCCTGGCATGTTTGAGGAAGCATCTAGCTCCGGACGCTCATTGATCATGTTGAGCTTGATAAGTAGGCGCACCAATCTTGATGATTCAAGCTCTTTTCCAAGATTGACCGTCAGAGTGTCCTGAGCATGCAACTCACTGTCAAAGACAGATGCAAACTGATCAGCGATGCCGCCCAAGAAAGTGTCAATGTCCTTTTGCAAAGGCCCAGGCGAAGTTGGAGATGATGGCGCTCCGGGTGGTGGCTGCGGGTTGAGCAACCACTGCACGCATTCTTTGAGCCGGGCTGTATAACTTCTAGTGATATAGTCCATAGACCTTTGCATCTGTAAGTGAGCTGTGGGGTTGTTGTTGGCAATGCATAGTAATAGTCGGCCAAGTTGAACGAAATCGTCTGCCTGGAGTTCCGGCACAGAACGCGCACTGTCGAACTGAACAATGTCCATGATGCTGCATGCGTTCAAACGGATTCGGTTCTTTGATGTGAGTAGAATTTTCGAAGGTGTTATCAGCCTTGCAGCCAGGCCCGATCCATGGATGGCTTTCAATGCGGAAGCGATTTGGACAGTGTAGCCCCATAGAACTTGTTCTGGTACATGAGATGATGTTGGCTGTCTGCCGTGGAACCGTTGCACTGGCTTAAAGTGCTCGTCGGCGAGTGACTTGGAGTTTGGATGATAGTCCGTGACGAGAATCAAGGAGCTGTCGCCAAAGGCTCGAGTGGTGAATGCTTCATGAATAGTGACGACATTGCCATTCAATACGCGTTTCCATGGCTGAGCGGAGCGAATAGCGGTCTCGCTCGTCAGGCGAAAGTTCTCCAGGCGGCGCAGCGCGTATGTTTTACCATCCTTGCTGGATACAGCTCTGTATATCCAGCTTGCATACCCGAAAGGAGCTGTGTTTTTCTGCGGTGACATGTCTAAGCAAAACAAGGAATGGAACTGTTCAATAACAGGCAGAGTACTGTTGGGTGCAATCTGGCGCGCTACCTCTGCCTTCTTTTGTAGTTCTTCCCGCAGCGCATCGGGTATGAAGAAGTCATGAGCAGTGCGCTGATAAGCGAGCAAGCCGGTAGGCTGCGGCCCTACCGGCCAGTACAAATGATAAGCCGGGCTTTGGAAAGCATTGGCGTTTTGAAAGTACGTCGCCGAAGCGTCTTGAGCGTAAGGGTTGATGGTAGCGGCTTGGTGACTTGGACCAGCCAGTGTAGGAATGCTGGTAGGAGTGCTAAACGGGTCGTAGCCAAGGTTAGGGTCGACCTGAACTGATTGTAAGTCGGGATCCTTGTATGATCCAAATTGGTGACAGGCACGCGGTGTCACGCCCCCATGAGGGACAAGGACGAGAGACCGAGTGTAACGAAAGCCCCACGCACCATCTGCTGACCCTCGAAGGATTGCGGAACAAATTCTTGAAAGTCTTGCGAATGCCATTCAATGGCGGGCTCTTTCGCGTGCATATGCGGCGTAGTGACGGCTGGCGTAATCAGCATGCAAATGAGGATGCAAATGGCGATTGTTCAAGACTCACTAGAGCGTTGCGATTTAGGTGTGAAAACAGCAGCGTTCGCTGCCTTGGGTGAGATGGCAGCACTGCGAGACGAGGGGGTCACAGAGCCATTGGTATTTGCCTGTAGCGGGGTGAAGGACGGTGAGTCAACATTGAACCTTTTCTTGGTGTTCTCATTCTGAGCCAATTTGACGTTGTCATGGATATAGGGACAGGCTAGACAGGGTCACTACAAATATATTCGACGGGCGCAGTCATCATGACTTACTGTTCTCGTACCGACAGTGTCCATAGATGGTGACATTGCGGCAGAGAGTGTTCTTCGCTTCTGTGTGGGCCAGTCAGACTCGATGCAGGAACATGTATGTGTGGCGTGGTCATACCGCGACCCTTGGGGCGAGGAGAAACTACGCCCCTTCGCGAATCACCCGAGGGACCTCCAAAGGCTGTTGCCATGAATCGCGTCTGGATTGTAGGTGCGTTGTTGGTAGCAATATAGGGCCGCTGGCGTGTCTTGGATGCGCTCTGGGGCGATTGGGCGGCGCTCTGGGCGGGCTCTGCTGGCTGAGAAGTGGGCGGTTTGCGGTCGGAGCCGGGGTCATCTGAAGAGCCGCCTCCCCTACTCCATCGGCTGCTGGACTTGTTCGACTGCTTCCGTCTGTTGCTACGCGCCTGTTTCTGGGGCGTGGTAGGGCCGTCGCGCCCTGGGGGAGTGGGTAGCGAGTCTCGCGACGAGGACGACGTCAACTCGGACAGGGATTCGGTGGTAGAGGATCCAGAGCTTGCAATGGCAGTCGCATGTGGGTGGGCCCTGGCTATGGGAAAAAATGCAGCCCGGTTGGGTGTTGTTGCAGAGTGCGGCGCGCCTTTGTTCGGCGGCGACGCAGGCTGAATGGTGGGCAACCTGCTACCCTTCTGGTGGATGCTTCCTGGGAGTGCATTAGAGAGTGAGTCCGTCAACGGCGACAAGTTGTAAAACGCAGACGGCTCCTGGAAATGCCCAGGGCCGTCGGAAGACATTGCGGGCGGGATGTTCGCGATAGCGAAGTGGCATGGAGCGGGACAGGGACAATGGGTTGAGAGTACCTTTCGGAATTGCGGGCTATGAACCACCCCCAACGAGTCCAGCGTCCTGTAGGAGCAGCAGCCGCGTCTCCATCAGCAGGCACAGTCCAAGAGTTAAAGCAAACTAAACAAGCCGGCGCGCTGGGAGGGTGAAGATACCACAGCTGAGCCCTATCAGCGCTTCGCCGGCTTCCTTGCATGCCCATGTTTGACGTGTTTGCAGCCAGCTTAGTCACTCACCCTTCACACCTCGGTACCTGGGTACCTAAACGTCAAACATCCATCACACCACCACGAGAACAGCCTTGACCCTTGGCCTTGGTCTACCCATTTTGCCGTCTTTCTCATACACATTTGACTCTTTCTACACTAGCCCTCGAGTATGTCCTCGTCTCACGGTTGCTGACCGTAATCCATACATGCGTCCGGGGCTGTGATAATCACACATGTGCCCTAGCGCCCGCATTCAACCCATCGTGCACAACTCGCAATACACAGGCAGCACATTACATTTGTGGCCCAGTCTTTATGGAAACAAATATATGCATAACTCCATGATAGTAGCAGAAAGCATATATTGTCGTCAAGACTAAGCCCACGACCAGAGAGGCTGAGCTTGCGTGTGCGGTTCCGCAGGACAACACAGGACAGCGCAGCGCTGTGGAACTCTGGGGAGAAAGTTTTGTCTCTCAGAAGTTCAATGACCCGAGCATAACAAGGCAAGATGACTCCAAAACTACCACAATAATTCCAATTTTCAAAGCACATTATCATCGTCGACTTCTCTCCTTTGCTTGTCCCCGTTGCCATGTAATCTTGTTCGAACATGAAAGAGGGCGTGGACAACATTCGAAGGCCACATCTAGTCTCCACAACCCTATTCCGAGCATCATTCGATAGACACTTTGATTGTCACTCAAGAATCGACTTGGAGCACGGCAGATTCTTTATGTTCCGAGCAAGTGGACTCTTTGCTGGCGTACCATGAGAGGCGACGATGGTGGAAGAAAGTTGACCTCCATAGCGAGCGATGAGGTAACGGTACTGAACTGCTTGTTACGGCTGCGCCTATGTCGATCAACCGCCTTGGCCATTGGGTGGAGTACGTCCCCATGCACTGTCGGCACCCTCTCGATACGAGCTAAACAACAACGGACTTGCCATGTTGGTCCCATACGCATATCCATTATGATGGGTAGTTTTGTTAAAACTGTTAGTATAGGCAGCGGAACCCCACGTCAATGGGCTGCCCCCTTGATTTCCCCAAGCGGCACCACTACCAAGGCCGCCACTGAAGCTACCGCTGATCGGTCGCTGAGCCCTGTTAATAGTGGGAGTGACAGCATCAGCACTCAGAAATGAATTTGCCGAATCTCCTCGTACATGACCAGACATGCTAGCCTTTGTACCATTCATTGGGGATCTATCATTTCCGAACCCATTTGCATTCGTCATAGACGGAGATACTGGGCCTCGTGCCCGGTTCCAGATAGAGTTTGAGTTCCACTGACCGTCAGGTACAGAGGGTAGGTTCGGTGGTTGGCGAATGGAAGATGTAGACCCAGTCCTACCCATTGGAACCGAAAGGAGTGCAGAAGCAGGACCGGGAGACAAGGGCTTGTAGTTCCTAACCGAATTGACCAAGTCATTGATTGACAATGCTACGGGGGCGAACGTCGTGTCATTCATAACAGCGGTGTCGTCAAATGTCTGTTCGGGCGGAGTTGGTGGTATGTTCTCATCCTCTTCGACTAACGGGTCCAGACCAGCCTCCTCTCCCACTAGATCATCTACCATGTTACGCATCGCATTGTCCTTAGCGAGCGTAGTGGATGCGGACTCGGAAACTGCAGCAACGCTGTACGATTTTTGATCATCTGGAATCGGCGCCTCAGCATTTTGAAATAGAGGCATGTCGGCTGCTTGGACTGACAGAACAGGAGAGCCGTCCGGCTGGTTTGTGGGACTCGCCAATAGCTCTGATGGCACACCCTCTTCCTGGTAAATGAAGCGTGGGCCAGCCAAGTCCAATGGTGCGCCCGGGTTCTGAACAAAGAGTAGGCCGTCGATGAGCAGGTCTTTAACTCGCATAAGCATCTCGACGTTTGGATGATTGCGCTGCAAGCCAGGATCGGTCGCCTTTTGCTTCATAGTGTGTCCATTGTACCACACTTTCATGGTATCTGGGTGGATGAGCGGCTCGAATGCGATCGTGTCTATGTCTTCCTCGAGCATGTAATCCTCCTGTGGCAGCTGTTCGACCGGAAAACTGGAAGCTAGAAGGGATAGCGTTGCGGCATATGCTTTCCACAACTCCTGTACATCGACTGTGTTGAGTGTATCAGCGATGTTCGCGCTGAGCACCTTCCAATAGCGCGTGAACCATGTGCTGTAAAGACGAAGCCCTGGAAGGATGCGGCGAGCTACAGCGGTGATCTTGTCGGAGAGTTGGATCGCACGGTCACCGTTCTGGTGCTTTACGTCGTCGCCTTCAGACAGGCGATCCAGTTCCGGCTGTAAGATCTGAAGAAGGATAAAGAAGGTCTTGACGTTCAGGCGAAGGTAGTAGAAATAAGTGCGCATGATGTTTGGAGGTGGATTCTCGCCTGGAAGAAGTCAGCTTGGTTCGGTGTGAAAGATGGGTGACATACTCTGTAGCTGCACAGTGGCGAAATATTCTGCTGATATATTGATGAGTATGATCTTGGTCAGAATAGAATCCAGCGGACGCTCCTTGAGCTCAATGGCCAAATGGCTGAGTACTTCGCCTTCCAACTCATCGTGCGCAGCGAACTCCTCGCCTTTGTAGAGCTTGCTATGCAGTCTGATGAACCATGCGATGAGAGCACGGCCAGTGTTGCCATCGGCGGATTTATGATTGTTGATAAGTTGTCCATTGTCCCAGGCAGCAATGACGCGCTTGAATTCCGTGGCCAAGTTGGCTTTGGCTTGAGGATATGGCTCTTTACTTGCCAGCGAGCGGTAGAGGTGGTATACACAACGGAAGTGGTCGCCATCCTCACGGGCGATCACAGCGAGTTGGTTCGGCGCGTGCCCAGAATCTGGATAGATCTCGGCAGCCGAGTCGTAGTATCCCTTGGCGGGGCCCCAGTTGCGTTCCTTGTTCTTCTCAACGAGTTCGGTCTCGCGGTAGCGGGAGAGATCGCCGAGCTGGATGAGCGTCTGGTGACACGAGAGGATGACGTGCGTCTTGAGGGTCGCGGGAATGCGTTGGCGCGGGGTCGACTTGGAGGCTGCTTTATTGTTAAACTTGGCGAGGCTCGCGGGGTGGGGGACCCTACTGTCATCCTTCCATTTCAGGGCAATCTTGCGCAATCCAGGGATGCCATCGAATTGGGCGTCCAGGTTTAGGATATACTGGCGGTAGAAGCGCTGGCTGGCCTTGATGAAATGGAGGTATGTCTTTTGGAACTTTCGGAGTTCTACAACATGGTCCTTGGAGCGCTTGAGCTGCTCGTGTGTCAGTGCTGCTATCACAAGGCCGCGAACTCGAGCATGCATACGAGCTTGTGTTCCTGCCTGAATGTGGCGTTGACTTTCAGATGCGCGTTCCATAGCGTCGTCTGGAGTTCGTGGGCTGAGGCGTATTCGAAGTTGGAGAAGATGAGGGCCTCGCAGGCGATACGGTACCTGTGCCGTGTTAGCAGTAGTCGTTGGCGGCGTGTGGGACTGTCGCCTACTCCTGCAGCACGGTAGCTAATTCGGCGCACCCAGAGCCGCCCTCAATGCGCTTGTACAGCTCCTTTTCAATCGCCTTCGCCCGCCTATCCTTAGTCAGCATCATCCTGCCCACATGGCGAGCCTCCGGCAGCGCACCTGTCAAGTTGTTCGGTGTTCGCGGCCATGCCTTGTAAGTGCAAGAGCCGGCGACGTTCATATGTGACCCCACGGTCGGCGGGTAGGTCAGACGAAGGCACGGAGCAGGCGGCGGACGTTGTGGCTGGCGTGCTCCATTTATGGTGAAGTCGTGTGCCCTGCGTAAAGGACAGTCAGCAATCGGGAGGGTCTCGAGAGCAGGCAGCGCCCAAGACGCAGTGAGAGATATGGCGTCAGAGTGGGAGGCGATGGCCGCGGTGCTGGTGTGTGAGAAAGTCAGGTTGGCTGATGAGTCGCGAACTAGTGGGCATCAGTCAGTCTCGGAGCTAAGGTACCACGTCTCGGCCGGCTTCCATTGCACCCCATCCGACGCCCACCCATCCTTACTTCGGCAGCACTCAGCATCCCAGCACTATTGAAATAGCCTCGCGAGATAGGAATTGCTCGCTCACCGGTCAAAGGTACTGCCCACTTTCATATTACGCCTCATCCCAACCAGCTCAACAAGAAAAATGGGGGTCAAGCGCTCACACCGCGACTCCTCGTCATCAGACGAATGCAGCAACCCCTACTCGCGTGAAGCATCGGTCGATATCAAGATAGTTCACCTAGACGCCGAATCCGCTGTGTCGGACGAGCACGTCGTTATGAAGTGCTCATTGCCCCCACACGAGCCGCTCACTTTTGCATCTATTGAAGAACACGATGTGCATTATCAACAACTTCACATGAACCGCTGCAGCGGCTGCCAGAAGAATTTTCCCGATCAGCATTATCTGCATTTGCACATTGCAGAGTACCACGACCCTATCAATGCAGCCAAGCGCGATCAAGGCGAGAGAACGGTAGGTCATTACTCTTTGCTTCGTTCCTTGCGCATCTATTCGTAGTTGCCGGGGGACTCTTTGTGTTCCATGGCAAGACTATCTAGCATTAGCTTTGGAAGGGCCTGGAGTATTGCGGATGATGGGTACGTCCAATACCATATCGTGGACCGTTCAACTAACACATCCCAGTATGCTTGCCTTTTGCCAGACTGCGATCGGCTGTGCAGCACGCCCCAGAAGCGCCGCTTGCACTGTATAGATAAGCATCAGTTCCCCCGCGAGTACGATTTCATAGTCGTCAAAGATGGCATCGACAGGCGGAGCAGCATGCTAATACCACCTCACCGACGAAGGAGCTCGACCATGAGCTCAGTAGGCGGTGATAATGGAGCGACTGCGAAAGGCATAGGTGAGAATATGGAAATCATTCGCAACGAAGAAGACGATGATGAGGGAGGAGAAGAAGAAGACGACGGAGTGACTCGCCGTTATCCTACGAAGCTTCGCGGACGTGGAGGGTTTGGCCATGCCCAAGGTACTGGTCGTGGAACTGTCCAAGGTGAACTGCAAATGATGAAGCCAATCTCACCCGTACAAGCCGTGGATCCTATGGACAGTTTGGCCTCAAGCATGTCTGCCCTTAAGTTCGTCCCACACAGCGTGCGGGTAGCGCGTGGCAGAGGAAGAAGAAAGGGAGTTTGAAGGTTTCTGGCTTCATGAAACAAGTACCACGAGTAGCCGAATTGTTCTCGTGCATAAAATCGATCTATGTGATGGATGTGTGTCTTGCAGCTTCTTATCTGGTCGCTGTCGCCCTGCATCATTCCTTCCACAGTTGTCGACCACCACGTGATCTTGGTCACAACAAAACGATCCAGGTCTGCCGTCGATACGCATCCACTCACATATAAAACCCTCGTGGTCTGTCTCGGTGGCCTGGTATTATTTGTTGGTTTTGACAGCAAGCCCCGTGTCTAAATTGCCTACACACAACCTCTGGACACAGAGACAGCTGTATCAGTGACCACACACACACTCTCTCTCTCTCTTCGTTCACTACCATTGTCGCTTCGGCGATGGGATGCATTGCCCTACTGCACTGCATGGCTCGTCTTTTACTACTTCTTCTCTATCGTCTGAGGTCAGTCAGGCTAGCCAAAATGGAGCTCGCAGTCGTTTGCTGCCATGTGGTGCTGTTACGCGTGATCCTCGCCTCATCACGACAACCGCCCGACCGCCACAGACGCGCAGTCATAATATGTGTCCGAAATCCTTTGACTTTTAAAGCCCTCATGAAGGCGTCGACTGTGGCTCGGTGCGCGACAGCAAACGAAATTCTCCGCCGCAGAAGACAAGCAGTCTGTGACAACGCCATACACCCTCGTACAGGGCGCCGGTTTGATCTCTGCAGCATTGCCTCCGAACAAACAGTACTTGCCGAATTGCCTCACAAGAAAAGGCAACGACGGTTAACAAGCTGCGCAACTCCATCTTCTTTTGATACATCCGAGAAGACCTGCGACACAGAGGCGATTGTTGTTCAGATCGCCGCATTGGAGAAGGCCAACACAGCGATCAGTAAGTCACATCATTTGCACCAACCGATGTATATGATTTAATGACCCAACTAACATGCTAAATCTGATAGTGTACCACCGAAGGTTCAGTGTGTGGAAACCCATGCTCGACCGCGACTATACCAATAGCGCGGTATTGGTGGCGCTGCGACTCAGCGCGCAGAGAAGCAATTTGGAAGCGCTGAAGGATCTCACGTCAAACAATGAAAGTGTGGATGCGGAAGGGGGTCTTTGGAGAGAACAGTTCCATGCCTATGCGTCATCCCAAGGTGCCCTAAACCCGCGCATACAGGATATATTCACTTTCCGCTTTCGGCCGCTTGAGGAGCCGTCAGCCTTTGATATCTTACCTGAGACTTGCATAGAGAACCCGAATGAGAGCGCGTCACCGACTTCTGATACCATGTTATTCGACGAGCCGGTAGTGTGCTCCGGTTTATTGAAAGATATTGAAGTGCTACACGCCGACACAGCTTGCTACGGCACTGCAAGAATACAATCTATATTTGCTGCTGATCGCCAGCCGGGAATGAACTCTACGAACTCCCTTGGGAAACGAACGCATCATCGTCATGTATCTTCAAACTCGGCCTTTGGCGCTATCGAACCGCCTTTGATTTCCCTTCGATCTAGGATAAAGACAAAGGATGACTTACACACATTCAAAGCGAACCCTTCTCGAGACCTGAATCATAAGGTATCGTTGAAGTTTCCCGTGAACCCACAAACCTCCCTGCTCAAAACCCAACACCAACTTAACCAACCTGATCTTGGCAATCGTAACATATCTCCACGTCAGCTAAGCACTACTATTGATAGTGCTATGGATGGCGCTTTAACACCCGAAGAACGAGATTTGGAATACAAACATCGCCACACGTTCATCGGCACTGGTTCGTTTGATGAGTTCCTCGAGCTTCTAGAAATTTCCTCTGCACGCATAACTACTCAGAGTGCGGTAGCAAGAGCATTTGTAGAGCTGGCATCAACAGAACAGCTGTATGCTCGGCAATGCTCCAATAGACCAGACGGATGGGAGCTGGTATCACGAACCACACTGGACGTTATGGACGTTACTAGCGTCGACTACGTCGTACAATTGCAAGTCAAACTAGGTTCAATCACATTACGGCAGTTTATGAGCATGATTTCTTTTGATGAGAACAGCGAGGCAGCGGCAACGCGGGTCATCGAGGCCTTTTCTGTAGCAAACCATATAGACGCGCAGGCAAATATGGACAAGAGAACCAAGGCTAGAGTTTTCAGGAGTTGGATCCTCGCACAGGATGAGGAGCTAGACCGCTGGGTCAGTCCGAGCTGTTTCGAAGCTTGTACGTGACCAGGAAGGTGTCCACCTCTGTGGTCAGAAAGTTGCATTTTGTTTTCTACGATACCCAGCCATTCTCCTAATATAAAAATTCCATAGGCTTCTGTCATGAGCGCTCCTAGGCCTTCAAATTCAAATGGCGGTATGGTAGTAATGGTGACGTAGCCACAATCCGTCGGTGCTAGCAAATTCTGGGTAACTTCGGAGCAATTTGTCCTGACGTTCACGATTACAAAGGCCCGTGACAGCATTTGACGCTGCTAGTTCTTTTGAATTCGTGGATCCTTGGGCTAAGCAGGCGAATTGGTTGCCTCACATGATGCAGGACGGCGATAGCGTGCATGTCATTTATCCTACTACTGCATCTATCCCAGCACGGACAGAGGTCGCTTACCCCACTACTACACACCAACAACACTAAGTGTCTCCCAATCAGCCGACCTCGCGCGTTACAGGGATACATGGTCTGTCGATGCGGCACATGAGGCCTTCCCCAGATCGCCCATCACTCAGGAACAGACGCGAATTCAATTCGCGTAGGCGGTCTAGACGCCCGGACCTCGCGGATGACATAAGCCCTCAGCGCCATTGACCTTCCAAGCGACGCCAATGCCGACTTCAAACTTGGCGACTTGCATTACGCGCGCCACTTGTTGCATCAGTTCCATACGGGATGTTGACCGTCCTTGTAAGATGAGAGGCCTTTTAAGCGTCGCAGGCATGGCTGCCAAGACTGCTGTTAAGACCTAGTCATTAAATGGCCCAACCTGGGCTTTGAACTATGTAGAGAGAGGACTTCCAAGCGTTGCACAGTCGCCCAGACGGCACCGCGCCATTCCTTGGCTTCAGGCAAAGGGGTTTCATAACCACATGGCGCCTCGCAACCTCAAAAGGATTGGATTTTAGGTTTCCTATTTCCCTACGACATACCCACACTCCTCAGCTCCACCGCGCTCGCTCTCCCCCAACAGCCGGAGGCACACTCGTTTACTCCACATATGCCGAATTCCGATCGCACTACATTCTACCCGTGATATCCCGGAGATCCGCGATGAAACCTTCCACCTTATTTTTCGGTGCGGTTGGACTACTGTCGCCAATTGCCACTTCCGCTCTTGAGCTGAATGTCGACGATCCAGGTGCGCAACCTGCACTCATCCTTAGACTCCATTAACATGGCCAGACTCTATCAGAGAAGCGACAAAAGTCGTCGCTGCGGGTCTCAGAGAATGGTACACCGGTGATCGAGTCGGCGATGTACCAGGAAACTTACCTGATCCTTACTACTGGTGGTTATGCGGAGCCATGTTTGGTTCCTTCATCGACTACTGGTACTACACTGGCGATGACACATACAACAAAATTACAACACAAGCAATGGTGCATCAGATAGGCCAACCTCAGGCATTCATGCCACCGAATCAAACTAGCACTCTGGGAAATGACGATCAAGCGTTTTGGGGGATGTCAGCCATGTCAGCGGCCGAAAACAAGCTCCCAGACGCCGAAGGAGAGCTATCCTGGTTGTCACTCGCCATCGCGGTCTTTAACACGCAAGTACCACGTTGGAATGAGAGGACCTGTGGCGGTGGGCTAAACTGGCAAATTTTCTCATTTAATAACGGATTTGACTACAAGAACACAATCTCGAATGGAGCCTTTTTCAACATTGCGGCAAGACTGGCAAAATATACTGGAAACGGCACGTATGCTGAGTGGGCATTAAGAGCATGGGAATGGGAAGTCAGTATAGGTCTGGTCGGTCCCGACTACCAGTTCTATGATGGAACTAGCGAGCGACAAAATTGCACTGAGATGAACCATATTCAATGGACTTATAACGCAGGAATCCATATGTCGGGCGCCGCGGCACTATGGAACATGTCCGAGGCGCAGGGCGATACTGTAAGCCATCTAGTCCTACCCACTCCCTTCTTTCGGTACTTTTTTAACACGTCAAAGGCACAAGCAGAATATTGGCGAGAACATCTGAACGGTATCATCGAAGGTACCGGTGTCTTTTTCAACACAGATGGCGCCCCAGATGTCATGATCGAAGTAGCCTGCGAGCGCAACGACCTTTGCGATCACGACCAGCGCTCTTTCAAAGCCTTCCTCAGCCGATGGATGGGATACACCATGCTGAACGCTCCTTTTACCCGTGAACAGATCATGCCTCGACTCCAGGCTTCTGCGGTAGCAGCGGCACAACAGTGTAACCCTGGCAAGGGCGGATGTGGTCTCCGTTGGTGGCAAGGCGGCGTGAACGACGGAGAAGTTGGTGTTGGAGAGCAAATGTCCGCATTGGAGGTAATGCAAAATCTTCTAATTGACCAAGTATCCGGACCAGTCGGATTGGAGACAGGAGGTATCAGTGAAAACGATCCAAGCGCAGGAAGTGATGTGGGCAATTTCGAGATCGAGCATGATACGATTACCACTGGGGACAAGGCCGGTGCGGCAATTCTCACCATTGTGGTAGTTTCCATGTTCTTCGGTGGGGCGTGGTGGATGACCTCCAGCGAGTAGTTGCACTTACACTACTCTTATTGTTCACTTTCCTCAAGATTTCATTCTGGGTCTGTGCGTTATTTTCTACGCTAGTGTTTTAGTTCCCGCAAGGTACGCCCGCGACTTCTAAGCAAATGCCGATAGCACAGGTGCTACAACTTTCGACTATTCGCCTTTTAACTACTCACCTTCGAGTGCATCAACTGTCTCATTAAACCCAGCCGCAGAAGAGCTCCCGCAACATACTACTGTGGTTGCACGCCACGGTCAACGATACGAGGCTTTTCTCCGCCCTCTCCCGTTGTAACGCGACCCGCCACTTACATGTATACGCAGGCTACATAAAATTGTTTCTACACACAACAAGTACGATGGCTAAGCGTGTGAGACGTTCGCATGCGGCTTCGACGTAGATTTGAAGAGATGCAGGAAGCAAAGATCCGTCAGTGGCTCAGCTTCAGATAGACTGAGCCTAGCGGATCTGTTCCAAGCGATCATTGACGGTGTTCCCGCGGTTAGGGACCGATGAGTGTACATGATAGGCGGGATCATGTCACGACTACCTTAAGCTCCCACAAAGAGGAACCCGCCAACTGATGCAAAAGTTACGCCGAAAGAAACTGCGACATCCCATTAAAACCTGTTGTGCTACGAAACCACCCGCTTTATGTGTACTTCGAGGCGTACAACACCCGTATTGCCTGGTCATAGTCTCGCTGGTTAAACGCCAGCCACACATGGTTACAGAAACATCTATTCGGCTCATCGTATCGTATCAGTCTCTTTACACCTTTTCTACTACAAGGATTGCCCTCTTGGGCCAGACATTATAATACAAATAGACAAGAATAGTCACCTCGGTGCTCGGTGCGCGAGCCAGACTGCAGCATTATCTGATAGGGGTGGTGCGGCTCAGACCCAACGTCGTTACCACCCAAACGAAGACCACAATAAACTGGTTTGCCCGCTTTTTCCAGAAAACACTGGAGCATCCTTTCTCACACATTATCCCCTTCCCCCGGCTGAGACCCAATGCCGAAAGATAGGAAGCGGTATACTAACACGAATGTTATGGATCCCACATACGGAATATTGGGCAGTTTTCGAATGGTATCAAAGCGACATTGGCATATACGTCGGAGCTGTCTTCATATGATAGCTGTCAAAGCAAACAGTTCTTAAACCCAACAGACTGTTTGTAAAGACGTAGTAATATCCGCAGCCAATACAATTGCGAAGAAACACAAGGCAGACATTGATGCAATTTGGCAAGGAGGAATATACGGTAGGAAGATTGGTTTGGTACCCAGAAGAAATTACAATGGGTAGGGGGTGTGGAGGTAAGTTCTGGGCTTGCAGAAAGCTGATGGCGGTCGATGTCATATAGGAGACGTGCTCCGAGTTCTGTCGCCAAGGCTCGTCTTGGTGGATGATGTGTCTACAGATTAGATGTGCTATGAAAATTGGACGTAAACCATGCTGACTGCTGTCGATGTGCTTGGCTTTAATATGACAAGCGTTCTGGTGAGGTCTCCCATTACTTTTGTCCAAGCAACAGCTCCTCGCGCATTGCTTCTGGCATTACTAATACAATAATTGCCAAATCTCCCATCTTCTGCCTTGTGAATGGTGAGTACGTAATGACATCGAACGGCGATCATGAGCTGGAGGGGTAAGGTGTGCTTGCCTATACTGACTAGCTCGAGGATACACGCGTGAGACTGCTCCTGCCTGTGAGTATTTGTAAGCCTCCTCATTCACTTGCACGACTTCACCAACAGCATAAGACATCCTCGACTTGCCCCTATCCTACATCAGACATCTACATAGCACTGCCCCACGTCGCCTCACTACTACACTCACACAGCAATGATGACGCCACCAAACCCGTTCAGTACCACGCCGGTTAATGCCGCACAGTAACCAACACTATTTGAGCTGCATATCGAGGAGGAGAAATTTCGAGAACTCAAGACTTTGCTTAAGCTTAGTCCTATCGCGAAGGAGACGTACGAAAACGAGCAAGACGAAGGGGGGGACGGCAGATTCGGAGTGAGCCGAAAGTGGATGATTGATGCGAAGAAGGAATGGGTTGAAGGGTTTGATTGGTATGTCTTGATATCGGAGCTCATTGAAAAACCTACTGACTGATGATGCCAGGCGTAAAGAGGAAGATCACATCAACTTCTTCCCTAACTTCAAAACTATGATCAGCGATGATGACGGCAGCAAGTACAGGATTAACTTTGTCGCACTATTCTCCGGAAAATCCGATGCCATCTCCATTGTCTTGTTTCATGGCTGGCCCGGATCTTTCGTTGAATTCTTACCTTTGATGGAGATATTGCGTAAGAAATACACCCAAGAGACGCTACCATATCATGTCACCGTACCCTCACTTCCTGGATTTGCTCTCTCGTCCGATCCCTCGCTAAAAAAAAAGACTAGAAGGTGGCTGACACTTCGCGCATCATACAAAAGCTCTTGCTCTCCTTGGGATTTGGACAATCGGGCTACCTCGTTCAAGGTGGCGATATCGGTATCATGAGTGTGCGACAGATTGCAGCAACATACGCAGAGTGCAAAGGCATGAATGTCAATTTCATGCTCAGCAGAGATATCAAATCTTATTCGTCGCCCGAAGATGAGATCAGTGACGCCAAGAAGAAGGGTCTAGAGAGGATGGACAAGTTCATGACTGTGGGACGTTCTTATGCCGATGAGCACGCCACCGAACCCTCTACTATTGGTCTTGTACTCGCCAGCTCACCTGTTGCTCAGCTCGGTTGGATTGAAGAGGAGTTTCTTGCGCGGTCTGACCCTTCGACGACGCCCTCACTCAATACCATCCTGACGGATATCACGCTCTACTGGCCTACCGAGTGCTATCCGACTTCCATCTATACGTATAGGGAAACGAGACAGACGCTGTACGTTGACAAGGCTGTGGGATACAGCTGGTTCCCGTACAGGCTTCCTCCAGTTCCAAAGGCTGGGGCAGCGAAGACTGGAAATATGGCTTTCTTCAGGTCACATGAGGCAGGTGGTCATTTTACAGCACTGGAGCGGCCAGAGATGCTATAGGGTGATGTAGAGGAATGGGCTAAGATTGCCTGGAAGTAAAGGGGCCGGTTACCAGGAATGATATGCTAGATCCGGGGAAGTGCGTTGGTATGGCCGAGGCCTGCCACTGCAACGTGCCGAAAACAAATCAGGGAGAATGGTATAACTATTGAAAGCAACAGAAGAGGCAGATATGGGCAACGCTTCCATCGGTGGTGTAGTTGTCTCCTGCCACACTATCAAGAAGGCGCATAATGCATTTCTAGATTCCACGGCCATCACATCTAATCCGCGTCGGATGAATCCTTCCGATCCTTCCAAATCTAGATGCGAGTCGGCAATGTCTCTCCAGCGACAAATCTGGGGCCGAATAAGGAGTTTTGTCAACACGTCTGTAAACGGCTAGCGGCGTGGCTACGCGGCCCTGGACCTACAGTGGTGACGGGCCATCCGAGCCGGATCGCCGATCGAGCCACCTCACCAACATAAGACGATAACAGAGATGAGACGGCAGA
>LR132100.1:0-87625 GCA_900634815.1 Paradendryphiella salina | reverse complement strand
GCACTAAAGAGCATCACCCCATGGATCAATTCACTTAAAAAGAAGGGATTACGATGTTTACTACTACAGGATGGGGCTCCGGCTCATAAATCACGAATAGCCCGCGATTACTGTACTGTAGAGCGCATAGAGCGCATGTGGTGGCCCGGCCACTACCCCGACATCAATGCATCCGAGCATGCCTGGCCATGGATACGACGTCATGTGACTCGGGATTTCACGCCAAGCTGTACAGAGGCCCAGTGTAAGCGACAGTGGGAGGAGCACACCTGAGATCAATCAAGCTAGCTTGATAGCTTGATTGGAAGATTGATGCCAAGCCAATCCAATCAATCCAGCCAAATCTCATACAAACAGCCAATCAATCAAGCCGGGGGCTGTCAGCTTGCTTGATTGATTGATCTCAGGTGTGGGGAGGAGGAGTGGGATGCGATACCTATAGAGGTGATAAATAAGTGGGTGTTGGGTATACCAGAGGTGGTGAGACGCATCATCAAACATGGCGGAAACAACGACTTTCACGGTTGATTCGACACTAGAAAATTACAGGATAGCGGCAGTAGTATACAATTGAATAGCCTTATTAATTTCAGCTCAATCGGTTATGTGGTTGTGTTGCAAAGCATCGATTTTGTGAGGCAACGCACCAAGTTTTGATGCGCGATCACATTTGTGTTGGGGGTGGTCAGTGCGGTGCATGACCCAATACTAGCTCCTTCGTAGACCAACGAGGGAAAGCGCAGTTACATCGCGTTGTTCGAGCTAACCCATGTTGCAACATGTACGAAAGGATACCCCGCCCCCACTACAGCTAGGTCGCTGCTGGTTGCCTATTGCGTATACGATAGGTAGGATCATGGCTTTCTGCCTCCTCTTTTTCTCTGTATCTTGAATCACCACCACATCACGTAAATTGTATGGATCGTTCCCTCTTTCTCATATAACGCCGTGTGCATAGGAAATCAGAGAGATCACCGTACGAAGCGATCGTAGTAAGAGTGGGAAGAAGTAAGAAAGAACCGCGAGAACAATGAGGTTGAACTCCGACATTAGCGTCGATGCGGCGAAATTCGATCGTAGCACGATTGACAAGCAGACACGAGAGTTCAATACAAAGTTGATTAAGATCTGGGCGGATGGACCAAGGTGGTATGAGGTATGTTCTCCGAATCCTGCCATTACCCTTTCATATCTGTTTCCCTCTTGTTCTCCAAACCCGTTCCTGCCATTATCGTTCCGCGAAAACCCCCTCAAATCGCGAGTGAATAGCGAAACGACGAACTGAGATAACCACAGGTCGGTGCAGCCGAATACCGCAAGCTACGCTGGGAAGGCAAGACACCGCTCCCTAAACCCACTGTGCTACCCGAAGGCGTCAATGGCGCGTTACCCTCACGTGATGCGGGGAGAGAGATACCGTATCGCATGTTCAAACCAAGTAGCGGAGTAAGTAAGGGGATTCATATGCATATCCATGGTGGAGGGTGGGTGTTGATGAGTGAAGCTTAGTAAGTCGCATTTTCGTATATCATCTTTGTTGGTGATGTGGTGTAGGGATGGGGTAGAGACATTGTTGAAGCTAATGGAAACAGTCAAGATCCGTATTTAAAATACATGGCGGATCACTTTGAAGTCACGGTCGTATCGATTGGGTATCGTCTTGCGCCCGAAGACCCGTGGCCGGCTGGTGCAGAAGACTGTTATGATGCCGCGGAGTGGGTCGTGAAGAAGGGACCTGAAGTATTTGGTGGAGAGCTCATGTTTACCGGTGGTGAGGTATGCGTCCTTGTTTCATCTCGTAATCGTTCCAAGCTGATTGTGGATAGTCCGCTGGAGGCCACCTCGCCTGCCTAGTCGCCTTCCATCTCCTGGAGATCATGCCGGATTTTGCGTTCAAAGGTCTTCTCCTACACTTCGGCTGCTTCGACATGTCCTCATTCCTACCACACGTTCTGCACTACGAAACACACCTCGTCATCGACCACCACATCATGAAGTCCTACGTTGACGCCCTGCTACCCAACACTACCGAAGAGCAGCGCCGCCACCCATCGATAAGCCCTTTTTGGGCGGATCTTAGGGGAAAGAAGCTGCCACCAGCACTTTTCACGTGTGGAAGTGAGGATCCGTTGCTCGATGATAGCGTTATGATGGGTAGCAAATGGGCCATGTGGGGCAACGAGAGTATTGTGAAGATTTACCATGGTGCGCCGCATGGCTTTATTGGGTTCCCGCCTGGGACTATCAAGGCGGTGCAGGAGGCGTTGGATGATACGGAAGCGTTCGTCAGGGCGAAGAGAGGGGATTGAGCGCGATGGATAACGAGATTTTATCATATATACCCTTGGTTCATATCGGTGGTGCTACCTCGATGACATGTATCTGCCACATCCATGGTTCAACACTACTCTAGTCATCCTGGAAAGATTTAAGCATCCTGTTCCAATTCTAGTAGTTGATGTGACTATTGAGTGAAAATATGTTGTGTGTTTACCAGATAGGTGACTCATAGTGCGAATAGATGCGCAGATAGTGTCGTGAATGAGTCTTGAGGGAGCGCAATGGGCGACTGAGTAGTTTCAATGGTCGAACTCCAAAAACAACAGCCCTCTGTAGCAACCAACACCCCTTTCAAATGAGTACAACTCTCACATACCGATGCCACACTTATGTGTCTGGTACTTGACTTCCCATGTGTGCATGCAAAAATACTGCCCTCACAGCAGGATATAGACAAGCTTACGCAGCTGGCGCGATTTGCTCTTCTTCTGCCATAACAGCCCATCTCTTTCCTCGGCTAATCCACCTGCTTGAAGTGTGAAACGTCGAAAAAGCTCGCCCATCCGCCTCTTTCTTACCAAAGAGGCCTGTTTCACGGCCTGCTAAGCGCTTCACTCTAGGCTTCCGAACCACTTCACCATTCCCAATCGATGCTTTCCTACCAAGTGGAAATAATCTAACATCGGTTTCGTAATGGTTTGTGTCAAGCGATGACTGATTAGTGGTGGGCGCAGCAAAGAATTGAAAGCGCTAGGTAAAGCTGGGTGTTCGATGGGATGGCTGCAGCCTGCAGCCTGTTTGCCCGGTACCGCCGGTGAGTAGGTACTGAATGGTCAGCAGCGACTCAACATGTTTTCAGTGCCTTCTCTTCTTAAATATCATTTTACCTTTAGGAGTCGACGAAGCGTAACAAAAGTCTCAACCTACCCTCTCAGGAGTGCATACGGTCAACCGAGAAAGGAGGAAGCGAAGCTACATGGCCATAGACTCCAACCATTTCTCTCGTCCCCTATCTCAGTCTCAGCATACCCACCACCTCTTACCAAGTGTTTCCATCACCTTCTAGCCCCAACTGTCTCCCTGGCATGTAGCTGAAACATGCAGGTGAAGTCACCCGGCGTCACCTCAAGGCGAGCAGACCATGCCTAGGTGTTCGCAAAAACCGCCCAAAACGTCGACATCATGACTTCACAACCACCTGTGGAGTATGGCCTCAGGCAGACCGATAAGCTTCTATCACTCCAATCAACCCATGGCAGGAGTTGCAGGGGCTGTGGCGCAACTATTGCCAAGCCACGTATTCGCTTACCCGTGGCCGGAGGTGAAAGCCCGGGCGGCTATGCCCGTTCACGGGTTGGCCCTAGTTTACCTTTCTGGCCTTTTCTCTCTGCAGTTCCCTGGAGCCTGGCAGATGCGGAGTATTGTTTTTCGCTCAATGGAGGAGAGGTAGGGTAGAAGATGAGGTTGTGTAGACGTGGGGGTAGATGGGTATGCAGGCGGAAATCTTGCAGCTACTGGTTCTGACGAAATGGTTTGGAGGCATGCTTTCAGCCTTGCAGGCTAATGGGAAGATGAGGGGTATATAAGTATCGCGTTTGTCGGTCATGGTGTTGGTAGCATCCAGTGTGGCCCGATTGATTGACAGAAGAACATTGACTACCAGCCAAGGAGATCGTCAATACTAAACAGAACATCCAACATGGGCTTCTTCGACGTGCTGTTCTGTTGCTGCTCTAGACGCCACAGGCTGTATGAGGAGACTTTGGTCGAGTACTCGTATGGTAAGTTCTGCAGTGTCGCCTATGCATGCCATAGCACCAGAAGCTGACTACTGTGTAGTGCCGTCTGGTCAGCCGGTTAAAGAACTCTCGAGAACGGTGGACGAGCCGACAAAAGGAAGTGTCTGCGAAACCATTGAGCCACTCAAAGAGATAACACCTCCACCAGAATACTCAAGAAACACGTTGTCCAAGATCCGGCCGGTCGTTTCATCTGAATCCTTCGAAGCAGATTCTCCAAAGGCTAAGAAGGAGCAAGATGGAGTGAAGGCTCGCGTTGTAAAGCCGCTCCCTCAGCGCCGCGAAGAGTTGATCAGTTCTTCAAAACGCTTGGGTGCGGAAGTGCCGTTGACACCATACGTTTACGCGGAGCAGCAACAAAAGTCAATAAAGGAAGAGAAGCATAGGCCATACTTGGGCAAAGCCATCGATACTATACCCACACCTTCCACGCCCAACCAGCCATTCGTCTTCCTCGCCGGAAACAGTACTCTTGACGAAACCCCTAAAACGAGGTTTCCACCATCATCGTCTTCTTCAGCCTTAGCCCCGGAACCTAGAAGATCCACAGCCCTTTCCACCCAGCTTCCAGCTGCAACGTCTGTTTACGGACTCTCCAGTACCACTCTCCCTTGCACTGACACCCAAACTGACTCCAACGTACCGACAACGACACAATTCACTCCTCCAAAGAAACGCATACCTGTCACTAACATCCCCACTCACCCCGCGCCTGGCACGAACTGCCCAACCTGCCACTCCCCCAACTCCACCCACAAAACCGCTGCTCAAAACCTCAACCACGGACGTCCCTACCGCACATGCAGCAACACCTCCTGCCGCGCTTGGAACGGCTTTGCCGACGATCGAGGGCTCACACCAGGCCAGTACTGCGAGTGCAGCCCGCCGAGCTTGCTTAGACTGGTGGCGAAGAACAAAACTGACTCGAAGGGTAGACGCCAGGCGTTTTATAGCTGCCAGTACAAGGCGTGTCGGGCTTGGGCCGACTATAAGGGTGAGGATGGGGAAGTGAAGTGGTTCACTGAGGGGGAGATTGAGGGGTTGAAGAGGAGTGAGAGGATTTAGGGGGTCTGCGTGTGGAGAAGAGGGGTTTTTTTTTACTAGGATGGGTTGGGGTGTGCTGAGATGGAATCTTCGTCTCGTTTGTTTTCAGTGGAGGCATATTGTGTTGATCACGATACGGCGCTGGCGCTAAAGTCAAGGCTGGGTCTGTTGCGGTGCAACAGCAGAGGCAGCTCCTATATCCTGGAGACGCCCCAGCCTTTCTTACGGCTACGACTCATGTTTGCGGAAGGCATTTTTGATCGATTACTACACAGCATCTTTAGTCTGCGGATTCCGAAATCTAATCCACAATGATTCGCGAAACAGTCATCTATCCCTCTACTTCTACTACGATGTGAACTGCTGGATAGAAACACCCATTGTTCATCGCAACATGCTGACGATAGGCTAGAGCATACGTCTACTTTGAAGCTGATAATGCTTGCGCAGCAACATCGCTTCGCTGAGAAGAAAAAGTAAACAACCCTTTCCAGTCGATGGATAAGAGCCAGGGATCGGGTTGCGTGGTGAGTTCTATACTGGGAATAGTGATGTCAGCTGACGATACTGTGTGTAGTGAAGTTCTCTGTCTGGTATATCTTTGCTTATTCGGATGATGAGCGTTTGGGCTGATTCGACGGAGTGTGGTGAGCGAGTAGTTACTCCAGTTAGCCATCCATCGAGGTTGTTGTTCACGGCTGAGAGCATATCTTCGTAGTCTTCATCCGCCTCAAACGTTATGATTTGAGCACATGCATCTCCGCTCACCTTGCGGGTTCTGCTCTCGTGATTAAACTTTTACTTGTTCCAGAATCCGAAGCGTAGGCAGCTGTCGCTGTGTTATTCACAGGTTTTGAATGTAAACATCAATCTGGGTATCCAGTATTTATGATATGGCTAATCGATTCGACTTGGATGGTAACAGGTAATGTTCCGCAGACGAGTCCATTGGTAAGCAGGGTCATGGGCGTGAATGGCGACGAGCGTGGGGCTGATGTTGTCGATCAATCCGCGGGGTAGCTGTGGGAGCAGTGGCTTGGCGTGCGCGGAAGCTTGGGATGTTGACTCTATGCACACGTTGACTTCCAGGTTCTGCCTGGATCGGAAGAGTTGGGCAGACAGATAGGTTTGCGCGTATGCCCGGCTAACTCCGCATTGTAGGTTAGTTCTTCTCCAGGCCAAAGATTGAGCACCATCATCAAGGCTGAGAGACAGGATTCCTTAACACGCCCAATTCCTGACTACAGTGAAAACAAGGTACTGTGTTGGGTTCTGGGCTGAGTAGCAGCTGCTGGGGTGTGTGCATCCTTCCCCATGGCTTTCCTAGCACACGCAGGGAAGCGCGCAACGCGTGAAGGTCACGCGTCATATCAGACACCCAACTCTGCACACCATATCCTTTACAGTATTTATCAGCAACCTCGGCCAAATACCAGAAAACGTAACCTGTCTCATCGGCAATGCATTACATGTTCATGGTGTGAGATGTTGAGACTACTGAGACCAAAGCGGAGTCGATCTGCATCGTACCTCGGTAACTTTGGACGCGGAGTAGCTTACCAGCAACCATAGCCGTCACTATGCACGCCTCGCCTCCACATCTTTTGTTCAAGTACCCCGGATTTCCCCCCTAGCTGATCCAGGACTTGCCTTCTCTCATCACACACAAACAATCATGTCTGTACCGTACGACCGAGCCTACGATTTGCTGAGCAATAGCAAGAACGGCCATCTTCCGGCTTCAAAGCGCATTCCCGTCATTGCTCGGCCATGGGTCAGTGAGAGGGCTGCGAAGACTCTTGACATTGTAAGTTTTTCGAGCTGCAGACAGAAAACAAGTACCAACCTACAATGCAGGTAGAGAAGTTTGTCGAAGAAGAATGTATTCCTGCCGACGACGTATACGTACGCCAGATTGGCAAGACGGTACAAGAGCGCTTCTCGTCGCATCCATCCATCATCGAAGACCTCAAGAAGAGGGCACAAGAACTCGGGCTGTGGAACATGTTCCTGCCCAAGGCACACTTCAAGGAGGGGGCTGGTTTCAGCAATCTGGAGTACGGACTCATGGCTGAGTACCTGGGCAAGAGCCGAACAGCTTCCGAGGCGGTCAACTGTGCTGCCCCAGATACTGGCAACATGGAGGTTCTTGCCAAGTACGGCACCGAGGCGCAGAAGAGGAAGTGGCTTGACCCGCTGCTGGAGGGCAAGATCCGATCTGCGTTCTTGATGACGGAACCTCAGGTCGCATCGAGTGATGCCACCAACATTGAGATGACCATCAAGCGCGACGGCGACCACTACGTCTTAAATGGCCAGGTTAGCCCACTTTGTATCGTCGTTGAGGTAGCAGATGGCTAACGAGTCTAGAAATGGTGGTCGTCTGGAATTGGCGACCCTCGCTGCAAGGTCTTCATCGTTCTTGGAAAGACGGACCCTAACAACTCGGACAAGTACAAGCAGCAATCCGTCATTCTCGTCTCCAGCGACACTCCTGGTGTTACCGTCCACCGCATGCTTTCCGTCATGGGCTTTGACGACGCGCCTCACGGCCACGGACATGTCACGTTTGAGAACGTCCGCGTACCCGCCAGCAACATGGTGCTAGGTGAGGGCCGCGGCTTTGAGATTATCCAGGGCCGTCTTGGACCTGGACGTATCCACCACGCCATGAGGAGTATCGGTTCGGCCGAGAAGGCGCTGGAATGGTTCTTGGCTCGCATCAACGACGAGCGCAAGAAGCCTTTCGGTCAGCTGCTCAACCAGCACGGAATCATGCTGGAGCGTGTCGCTCGGTCGCGTATTGAGATTGACGCTGCCCGTCTTGCCGTGTGCAATGCAGCCATCCAGATTGATGAAACCAACGCCAAGGGCGCTCTCAAGGAGATTGCCGAGGTCAAGGTCATGGTACCGGAGGTCAACCTGAAGGTCATCGACTGGGCGATGCAAGCCTACGGCGGTGCTGGCGTCAGTCAAGACACTCCATTGGCACAGATGTGGTCGTCTGGCAGGACGATGCGCATTGTCGACGGACCGGATGAGGTCCATCTCCTGCAACTCGGCAGGAACGAGAACAAGAGGGGGTTGGCACACAAGCAGAGGATCGAGGCACAGAAGAAGAAGGGCGAGGAGCTTTGCCGGAAATATGGCATTGAGCCCCAAGATCCGCTGTATCTGAACAGGACGAGCGGAGAGGCTGCCAAGTTGTAGATAGTGTCTTGACGCTCAAAATGTCATCTTTTTTGGTGTTGTACTGTATATGTCGACATTGTACTGCCCGACGTGATTGCGTGAAGGGTTGTGTATAGCTAAGCACGCTGTACATCGGAATGATTCCGCTAGCGCGAAGGCGTCATAGAGAGGCGCAAGCACGCGAAGTACGTGCGACTGGAGTTGCTCAATCACAACTGTGCGATATGTCGCCCCGTAGCAGAGGAAGCTCCATCTCCTCGGGCCTGTACTCCAAGTCAACGCCCAACCTGCCAACCCTGCGGGGGTTCAATGGCCAGGGCCACGAAGAGGACGACGTCGCATCCCTTCGACGGTCCACGCCGCGCCCAGGACCAAGTCCGCTCTCCCCAGTATCGAACAGTGCCCTCTCTGAGGCGGCGTCCGTAGAAGACAACCAGGATGACGACGACGACGACGACGACGACGACCTCTTTGCACTGGGCGCGTCAGGGAGCGAGCCTTCGGACGAGGAAGAAGAGCATGCGCCGGCATCTCGAGGCCTCTACACGTCCAAGTCGTACAGTCACCTTCCGCGCCATACGGGCACCGCCCTTTTCCCGCCCTTTTACAACCGGCCGCCGACGCCTCTCCCGCCGTCTCCCTCGTTGACCTCGCTCCTCCGCCCCGCGTTTAGCCGCCCGACGTCGAGGCCTACGACGCCAGACTCCTCCGACGTCGATGCAGGCACCAGCACACCCACATCCAACACGACCAACCTTGCCAACTCGGCACGGCATGCGCCGACGGTGCCTCGGGCCTCGCCGAAGGTCCCCACGTACGAATACTACGGCTTCGCGCTGTATCTAGGCAGCTCGGCCGCTTTCTTGATGTACATTCTCTGGGCCTATGTACCAGCTCCCATGCTGCACCAGATGGGAATACACTACTACCCCAACCGGTGGTGGGCGCTCGCCGTACCCTGCTGGCTAGTCGTGCTAGTAGTCTACATCTATGTTGCGCTCGCAAGCTACAACACACGCTACCTCACACTGCCGCTGACCAGTTGCGAGAACCTCGTCGACGAATGCGCGCAGGTAGCCGTCGTAGACCGCAACACGGGCCAGATAGTACGCGACCCCGTCTTGCTTACCGACAAGCTGCACCAAAAGGACAAGGAAAAGGGCACGAGAGCGAGTGCACCGCCCAGCCGAAGGGGCTCCTTCTCCGCATACCAGTTTGACGCGTCAAACGCTGTTGACTGGAAGAGCTTCTGGAACACGGGCACAGACGCCGTTATGGATGTGCCCATCGGCGGCGTCTGCGAAATCTTATACGGCAGCGGTAGCCATGATTGAAAACACAATATGCACATCCGTCATCTTGACTATCCGACTTGTTCATCACCCCTCCAGTCGATTCTTCAGTATCTGAAAGCTTTGCCCACTAACACGCTATCCCTGCCACTTCTTTCGGCCAGGCATGTTATTCGCGCGGAAAAGGCTTGTCGCGCCCTAGTAGCTAACAACCCCCACTTCCATTGTCTGCCCCTCCCGAATTTCGGGATAAGGATCATGCACATCGGGCAAGCCGCCCCGCTGCGTTGTAGCCGGTCATGATTCGGATTGGATGAGGTGTGATGGGGTTTGTGATATCTAGCATCTCCGGAGCTTGTTGCCTCTCTCTTATTCCCTTGGCGGGGCCGGCCCTTGTACGCGGTGCAATGATAGGTAATGGTATAAGGTCTGGACATATGCCCGCTTTCTTTTGTTTGTTTTCCCCCGTTCATCCCACCTCCGGTTTCTCACGAGGCGCGCCACTTTTGTGCTTCTGGGTTCGATTGCTTGCCTGCTTTGTCGTATACAGGCCAATTCCTTCGTTGAACAAGAACCTCGTGGTTCTAGTTGCCCATCATGAAGTCCGTGGTCGCTCTCTCCGCTCTTTCCATGCTCGCTAGCGCTGAAGCAGCTGAGACGGTACTTGGAGCCTACATCTTCCACCGCCATGGTGACCGCACGCCAAAAGCCCTTGCTCCTACCAACCTAACCACTCTTGGCTACGAGCAAGTCTACACGTCTGGCCAGTACTACCGCTCCCGCTACCTGTCCGGCGACTCAAAGATCCGCGGCATCAACGAGGACCAAGTCGCCCTATCCCAGCTCCAAGTCCAAGCCCCCGTCGACAATGTCCTTCAGAACTCCGCCATGGGCTTTCTCCAAGGCTTGTATCCTCCTGTGGAAACCGTATCCACGCTCGCAAACGGCCAGGATATTCAGGCTCCACTGAACGGATACCAACTCATCCCTGTCAATACGATTGAGACGGGAGCTAGCTCGGAAGACTCGGGGTGGCTGCAAGATGCGTCGAGTTGCCAAAAGGCGAAGACGAGCTCGAACTCTTACTTTGATAGCGTAGAGTACAAGGCTCTTTCTTCTAGCACACAGGAGTTTTACAACGAGCTAATTCCTTCCATCAATGGCATCATTAGTGATGATCAGGTGACTTTCAAAAATGCCTACGTCGGTATGTTAAACAAAAATCTCGTGATTCTGGTCTCCATTATATACTAACGACGAGATACAAAGTTTACGACATCATCCACGTAGCCTCCATCCACAACACAAGCATCCCCAACTCCACCTTCCTCACAAACGACACCCTGTACCAACTCAGCACCCTCGCCGACGCCCACGAATGGGGCCTCGCCTACAATGCCAGCGACAACATGCGCGCCGTCGCCGGCATGCAGCTTGGCGGCGAAATTCTGTCCTACCTCTCCAGCATCATCTCCTCCTCGGGCGCAAACAAATTCGGCATCCAATTCGGGTCCTACGCCACCTTCATGAGCTTCTTCGGCCTCGCGGACCTGCAAGCCGTGAGTGAAAACTTTACCGGCGTCGTCGACTACGCGAGTTCCATGGCATTTGAACTTTTCACCAATGTCGAGGTCGCCGATGGTGCATTCCCGGCTGAAGACGATCTGCAGGTGCGCTTCCTGTTCCACAATGGCACGGCGAGTAACACCAGTGAACCCGCTGTTTACCCGCTATTTGGCGGTGATGCGCAGGCTATGTCGTGGACGGATTTCAAGGATAGGGTGAATGCGTTTGCGATTACCGAGACACAGCAGTGGTGCGAGAAGTGTGGGAACACGGCTGACTCGTGCGCTGCGTATGCGGATAACGGCGACGGTGCGGCGTCTACGCAGCAGAGCGGTAGTGGTAATGATGGTGGTATTTCTCCTGCGATTGGGGGTGTGATTGGTGCTTTTGTTACGCTGGCGGTTGTGTTGGGGTCGCTCGCACTGCTCATGCTTGTTGGTGGGTTTAGGCTCGTTAGTGAGAAGGCGTTGAAGAGGAGTGCGGCGGGTGCAGCTGCAGAGCCAAAGGCTTAGGTGCATGTGTGAGGAGGGGGAGGGGGAGACTGCAGTATACGCTGTGTAGGTGGGGCTCTGTCAAAGGGGCTTGGAGGAAAAGAAGATGAGATGCATGGGGTATGTATTACGATGTTAATGATGAATGAATAAATGAACAAATGAACCAAGCACACGTCTTATACTTGACTTTATCATGACGATGGCACCTTTGCGTTGATGGTGAAATCAAGTCGAGCGCTCCGATTGGCCGCTGTACGGCGCAAGTGTTCATATTCCATCGTCTACATGATAAAAAGTTCCTACATGAGGGTATACATGAAAAGCCTAGCCCATGCCCAATCCCGAGATGCCAATCCTTGTCAGCCTTGAACGCCATCGTATGCAAATAATACCAGTCTCTCATCTCAAGCTCTCAGCACACTGTAGTGATCCTTGGCCTTGACTTTGGGCGCACCCAATCCCTTTCTCACTTCCTCGAGCTGTTCCAATCCACTCTGCTGCTTGCCCTTCTTGATCCTCCTCTTACCCTGGGTATGATGGTTACCCAGGAAATCGTCCATGATACTATCAAAGTCGGATCGTAGAGGCGGGGCTTCACTGCTTGACCACTGACTCATACCCGTCATGCCGCTCATCTTGCTCAAACCAGACATCTTACTCATACCCGAGGCCATGGAGGCATCGTCAGGGAAGTCGAAGCCACCGTCGTCGGCGTATTCCTCCTCGATCTTGTCGAAGCGCTGGTCTAGCAGAGTGAGACCTTCAGTTCTGTGGAGCGCAGAGGAAGACATGGAGTAGCCCGACGTAGAGGTCATGGCGCCCTTGCGCTTCTTCTTGCGGCCGCCGGACGTGAGAGCTGAGGCGCCGGTGATGAAGGACTGTGTGTCGGCAGGTGCAGTGGGCTTGTTGGGTTTAGCGGCTTTGACGTCTTCTTTGAACTTTTTGAATTCCTTGAGGTAGGCCATATCTTCGGCGTCAGCTGGTGCAGGCGCCTCGTCTGGTGCAGGGAGGGAAGAGGGGTCCGTGGGCTCATCGGACGGCTTCTTTGCCCTGAGTTTCGGCGAGGAGGCCTTGATGGTATCGTCCGTTTCCCAACCAGGATCTTCTTCGTCGAGGAAGCGGTCCATCGGGTCTCTGGCGTCTTCATGGTAGTCTGCACCATCCCATTCTCTTTGGTCCACCTCGTAGCCGTCTTGCGCTAGTTCATTGAAGATGTCGTCCTCGTCATCAACATATGCCTCATCCTCGAGCGCCTCCAGCACTTCCCGTAGTCTAGGATCCATATCCGGTTGAAAGCCCTTTAATGCGTCTGGGATGTTCTGCTGGTCCTGATATGTCTGTTTCCGCACAAACTCCGAGGGCGCCATGTCTTCACCGAACAAGTCGCTCACGCTGCTGATATTGCTGCTTACGCTCATATCGGCCTGGCTGCCGCTATCGTTCAGCGATGCGTCGCGCAGCATATCAGCCAAGTCCATCTTCTGCTTGCCCTTCTTCTCGGCCTTGGCCTCGACAAAGTATGCCTCTCCGCCGCCCGCGCCCAGGTCTCGCATGTGCTGCATGTAGTCGTACTTGGTGTCGTCATAGTAAATGCCATGGTTGGCGGCCTCGCCCTCGTTCTTCCGGACTACGGACCCATACTCGCCCTCTAGGTCGCGCCTTGACTTGATCTTGCTCCGTCCCGTCGCTGCCGAGTATTGCGACGCGCGCGAACTTCCAGCCGGTTCCGATTCTTCGCGCTGATTTGGTGCGCTGGTCTCTGCGAAGACCATCTGCGGGGCGTCCTCATCGTGAATTCGCGGGTCATTCTGGGCGCGGTGGACGAGACGAAAGTTGGTCGCCGTCTTCTTATCGCTGTCGCGGGGTCAGCGGGGTATCGCAACACGCCCGGCTTCTCGACTCACATAAACTTTCGGCGAGGCATGTTGGAGAGTTGCGTCAAACCTCGCGGTTGGATTTTGCAGGTGGCGACGATGGTTGCTGTTCAAGTCTGGGGAACAGCGCTTACAAACAAAAGGGTCTTTGGCGTCGGGCGCCCAAAAAATAATTTAGGCGAGGGACCAGTGAATGACGTGGGGCAACCTTTGGTCGCAACTTTCTCTTCCGACTCACCACCCCTCTATCGGGCCCCGAACACCACAACCACGCGATACCGAAACAAACCGGAAAAAATGGTGCTCGCAAAGTCCAAGAAGAGCGTCGGGCTCGGCAACAGCCTGATGAACGACAGGTTCAGCAAGGGCAAGGGCGCTGACCTGCGGAGAGGCAACTTCAACCAGGGAATCGAGCGCACGGGTCAAAACGGCGAAAAGGTATGCAGAATCGCTCTCTATCCTGTCTCGCGACGGTGCGATTGTCTGGAATCGTGCGCTGGCGTCTGACGGCTCGATACTAACATCATCCAGTACATCACCAACGAGAAGAAGGAGGCGGCATGGGTAAAGATGCGCTCCGTCACCGAACAAGGCGCCCTCGACGACTTCCTTTCGACCGCAGAGTTGGCTGGTACCGACTTCACAGCCGAGAAGATGAACAACGTCAAGATCATCCATAAGGATCAAAAGAACCCATACCTGCTCTCGGCCGCTGAGGAGCGCAACGTCACTCGGAAACACAAGGAAAACAGGAACCGGCTGACTGTACCGAGACGACCGAAATGGGACTCGCAGACTACGCCACAAGAGCTAGACGAGCAGGAACGAGCATCGCTACTGCAGTGGCGACGGGGCTTGGCCGAGTTGCAAGAGAACAACGACCTGCTCATGACACCCTTTGAGCGCAATCTGGAGGTCTGGAGGCAACTTTGGCGCGTCATTGAGCGATCCGATCTGGTGGTACAAATTGTGGATGCCCGAAACCCGCTCATGTTCCGATCTGAGGATTTGGAGGATTACGTCAAGGAGGTCGACTCAAAGAAGAACAATTTGCTGTTGGTCAACAAGGCGGATATGATGACCCTGGAGCAACGAACAGCCTGGGCCGACTACTTCACTGCGGCTGGCATCAACTACAAGTTCTTCTCGGCTGAGCTAGCAAAGGAGATGAACGAGGCTCGTGGCTTAGCAGAGGCAAGCGACGAGTCGGATGAGTCAACCGACTCGGATGACTATTTGGACGAGGACGATGTTGACGAGGAGATCGACGCAGAAGGTGATGAGCTTGCAAAGCAGGCCAAGAAGATTGACTTGCAAGACAAAAAAGAAGAAGGAGAGCAGTGGGTGGATGAAGAAACTGTCGACGTACCGGGCGAGAGCAGGGCGGAAGCGGATGGCGACGAGCGGACTCGGATACTTACCACGGAGGATCTTGAGGCACTATTTCTGCAACATGCGCCCGATGTCGATACCGGGCCCAATGGTGAGCCTCGCAAGACGTCAATTGGTCTTGTCGGATACCCCAACGTAGGAAAGTCCTCCACCATTAACGCTTTGATCGGCGCGAAGAAGGTGTCTGTCTCAGCAACGCCCGGAAAGACGAAGCACTTCCAGACGATTCACCTCAGCGACAAGGTTGTCCTGTGCGACTGCCCTGGTCTCGTATTCCCCAATTTTGCAACGACTAAGGCCGAGCTTGTATGCGCAGGTGTCCTACCAATCGACCAGTTGCGAGAGTACACTGGTCCTGCTGGTCTTGTCGCTCGGCGAATTCCCCAGCCTTTCCTCGAAGCGCTTTACGGTATGAAGATTCACCCTCGACCCATTGAGGAGGGCGGCACTGGTGTCCTCACCTCTGAAGAGATACTGCGCGCCTTTGCTATTGCTCGAGGCTTTTCTACCCAGGGTCTTGGCCAACCCGATGAGTCCCGAGCAGCACGATACATCCTAAAAGACTATGTCAAGGGCAAGATCCTGTTCTGCCACCCACCACCGACGGACCCACCGATGGACGAAAAGTACTTCAATCGCGAACTATACGATGTAAACCATCTCCCCGCTAAGCGCCGTCACCACCCTCTTGCGAACCTTCCTGGCAACACGTCTCTCGCAGGCATGCCTGATGAGGAGTCATCGCTCATGGACGACGATCTCGACGGCGGCGTACCGATTCAGGGTGAGAAGACGCAGCGCATGGATAAGCGCTTCTTTGGCCCGGGCCAGGGAATGGTAAATGTCAACCAGCCATTTCATTACAAGTACAGTGAGCAGGGCAAAGAACTGAGCGGCAGAAAAGCCAAGATGATGGCAGCGCTGGAGCAGGATGTTGATCCGACAGAGATGAAGATGAACGGCAAGAAGCATTTCAAGGCGAACAAGAGGAGAGCGAAGAAGGTGCGGTCGGAATACGTGGAGTAAGCCGTTCTCTCCATAGAAACTCTCATTTTATGACTGCATGACCCGGCGTTTGGGAGGCACGTGGCATTGAACCTTTTTCTTGACTAGCTAGCTGTGCAGGGGGTGGCGCAAATGGAATAGAAATACAAAAGCTTATTTTTGAATGATATTGCCACACATGTGCTGTGATGACGACTGTACGACGGTGAAGAAAAGAAAATTGACCGCGAAATACTGGCTGGAAGATGCGCCCACACTCCACACGGCCTTGTCTTGTCACGCCAGAGACTGTACTTTAGCTAGGTTCCGACTAAATCATGTGAATGGCAAACCGCTACATTCGACACCTTTTTTTCCCTCGCTATGGAGCACTTTCCTAATTTGGGCGACAAAGTCTCGTGATGACCCACCCCATCAACGCGACTTCGAAATTCTATAGCAAGGCACATATTTCCACACGTACCTGCTTGTCCAGCACCACCATCATCATCACCTCACAACTAATCCATCGTGCCATCTTTCCAAGCCGTGTCTCTCATTGCAGTATGCAGTCATCCGCTACGCAACACACGTGAGAAAAACAAGCAATTGCGGATACAGATACAGATACAGATACAGATACAGATACAGAAGAAGAAGAAGAAGAAAGAGGATACGGGGAAAAGCCCACGGAAAGCCCACTATCATCAACACCTATACCACAAATAATCCACCTCACGAGGGCATATCTTCTTTTCCTTCCCATCCATTTCCCATGTCTGCTGAAAACACCTGCATCTGTGTGAGGTGGGTACTACCTAATTAGACACTCGATAAGCAGGTAGGAGAATAAGACAAGATGACGTGTACACGCTGAAGAGAGGAGGGGGCAGGGAAAGAGAGGGAGAGAGGGGCGAGGCAGACGTGCATAATTTCCCAGGTGGAAAAAGCTCGCCACGATCAATGGATTAGCTGGAGTTGCCTATTATGGTCATATGTGTGTGTGTGTGTGTGTGCGAGAGAGAGAGAGAGCTCTCTGCTTGTTGATTGGATGGAGGGAAGGAGGGGAAGAGGGGAAGGGAACCCTAACGTATTCTACACTATAGTTGAAATTGCCTGTTTGGGAAATTGGCTAGAGTGCAGACGGGAGAGTTTGGCGAGTGTGGCGTTGGGTAGGATGGAGAGGCGGGGCTCATGTGTTTTTGCTTTGGATGATGCGGTGTTGGAGATGACAAGTATAGACAGATGTTGGGTGTGAATAATTCAGTATAGTCGAAGCTGGGTGGTGAGAATTACCTCGATTAGCACTTCACAGTAAATCACCACGTAAGGAAGATTGAATTGAGGCAAGAAGGGATGAGAAAAGCGTAGAGCCAGTAACCAATACTGCTTACAGCTGAAAGTAGTTCCGACTTACTCGGTTGATGTGACAAATAGCTCTAGCTTGTCACTTCCTACATCGGAACACGAGATGCAGGTCCATACAACGCCACTGTGTTGCATATCATATACCCAATAAAAAAAGCAAAAAAAGTAACTGAGCCCAAACGCCTGATGCAAGCGCAAAATATGGCTCGCAAAAAGAGACATGCCGATTCTCCAATCACCCCAATCATAAAATCATCCTATTCACTCCCCGTATCTCCCTGTACCATGCTTCCCAGGCGGCAACTCACCCCCAGTTTCATCATAGTTACTCTGCGCCCTCCTCAACGGACTTCTCTTCTTCTTCTTTCCGCGACCCTTGGACTGTTGCGGCGAAGGAGGAGGAGAGTGGTGATTTTGTTCCTCCGCTTTAAGCAGGTCCATGGCGCGATCGACTTCTTCCCATGATGGCCTACTATCGCGGGTGCCGTTGGGCGTTGCGGGACCAGATTGCGTCTCTAGCACTTGGATGCGCGCGGCTTGTTCTTCCGAGACTGGTGTTGCAGGGGTGTTGTCATGGTCTTGGATGGGCGTGGTGTTGATGCTGTCGATTCTCGGGGAGGAGTTGCCTCCACGTCTATCCATGGGTGTGTTTGGTGTTGGGGGACTGTACTCAATCTGCACAGGACTCCGTAGGCCATCAGTTTCAGCATCGGATATGGCATTCTGGCCGTCGCTGTGGTGGTCGCTCTTCCACACATTGCGGAACGTGCTACGTCGCCTTGCCATTCCAGATGCGTCTGGCGGGCTATGCGGCGGCGAAGACTCGAAAAAGCTTGTGTACTTGCTACCCAGCTGTTGCACAATGGGAACATCTGTTGTAGATCCCAGAGTCCCTGATCGTACGAAAAGCACCAGCCCAAGGCACAAAAGGAGGAGCGTAGACTGTACAACAGCCATTCTCTTTTGCCATACGAGTTCATCCGCCATCAAACTCAACCTTGTGCCAATCTCTCCCATCTCTGACTTTTGCCGCTCTTTCATACTCTCAAGCTCGATGACCGTGCTCTGCCACAGCTGATCGTACATGTTTCGGAAGCTCTTCAACTCTATCATCACTGTGCTATTGAGATGATCCAAGAATTTCTCAGTCTTTGCTAGCTGCCGTTTCTCTACTTTGACGAATGCATCGCGAAGCGCACGAGATTGCTCTTCGATATACTGGAGGGAAAGTGTACTATTAGCCTCGAGATACTGAAGGCGTTTGTGGATCGATTTGAAGAATGATTCTTGAGTCGATGGGGCGGGAGCATTTGGCTGTGTAGCAGAACCTCGGCCCTGCGATTGGGCTTGTGGGGTAGCGACCGTGCTGTTGTTAGAAGCTCGGGCTGATGCATTACTCGTAGATGCCGATGCTTTTGGATCAACCACTGGTGTCACGCTATTGTCGTTGCGGATTATAGAAGGCGAGGTGACGACTGAAGAGTCAGATACAGGGCCTTGAGCAGGTGATGAACTCTCAGCCTTGTCTGTTACCGAAGGGGTAATAGACCTGCTGTCCCCAGTAGCTGTAACATTCGAGCCTTTATCGATCGAGGTGCCAGTGACAAAGGGTGAAGACAAATTTGGCCCTTGTTCTGAGGCTAGTTGACTCTGAGGCGTGTCAATCACCCGGCTGGCTGCATACTCATTTGCAGCTGTAGATGAGCCTAAGGACTCGGAGGAAGGTGTGCTAGGAGTTTGCTCCAGGTAAGCTTCAGGGGCACCTTGGGCATCGGTGGTCTCGATGGTCGCTGATGCTATAGATTTTGCGTTGTCATCCTTGACTGCTTCAACCGGCAGTTCCTCTGGTGACAACGGCCCGCTGTCCTCAGCTGACTTTTTAACTTCCACGCCTTCTGCTTCCAAATCATCGTCGTCATCAATGCCTCTGGCCTCCTCTTCCTCTCGTCTAAACTGTTCCATCATAGTGGTGCCGTGGACGCGCAATACGCTAAGCGGGCAGTAGTATTCATTGCCGAATTGAGTAAGAAACTCTACGCGTAGATATCGTGCCCAAATCTGAGGTTCGGTAATGAGGAAAGGCTGAATTTCGCGGGAGTTGCGCGCCTCGAATGTGCCCAGCGTCCGCCATTTCTCCATCTTTACGGGGTAACGGTCTGACACACTTACTCTGAAGTGGCGAAACATGGATGAGAAGAACTCGTAGTTAGCGAGCACAACGGTATCGACTAGGATATCGTCGCACAGCTCGACTATGAGGAACTTGTTGTCGGCTGAGCAAATATTCAGCATGTAGCTATCCTTGTTCTCGACCAAGATCGATGACGTGCTTTTCGCTTGCTTGTTGGTTTTGAGGACAGTAGCAGCGCAATCAAACGAAGCAAAGTTGAAGCGCTCCTTGCATGTCTTGCCTGCATCTTTGCTGAGCGCCCATGAACTTGGTGCCACCTTGCCCTCCCCATTCGTAGATTTTGTGGCATCAGGATTTTGGTTACCTTGCTGCAGGCTGTTTGCAACACCGCCGTCTGCTGAGCGCCCGAAACCGCTGAAATCGATGGAAATCTCACCTTCGTCGCCCAGGGAGTCCAAGACATTGACGTTGACGGGACGTCGTCGGGTAGCCTGGTTTGATGCTGCTGGCCTTCCCTGTCCGACGTTCTCGGGCGATTGGCCTACCTCAGCCAAGTTCCTCTTCTTCCATTCCTCGAAGGAGAGAAAGTCGGCATTGTCAAAGGGCGAATCGACCTCCAACTCTAGCTCCGGTTGGGAGCTTGGCGCCGCGCCAGTCGCGTCTGGTTGTGAGGCTGCTGTGGAAGTCGCGTCCTTGACGTCTTTGTTTGCAGGGCTCTCGGATCCCTCTCGTATCCCAAGTGTTTGCGTCTTCAGACCGGCTATAGCCCCTCCTTCAACACTTATACCGTCGACAATGGCCGTCTCGCCTGGCACCGACCAGCTGGTCTTTGCGCATTGCTGCCGTAACGTATGCGTAATGTAGTTTATCGTGCGGTATGGGGATGTGCTCTCGCTGTCGATGTATCTTCGAGTGGACAAAGGTGAGGGCGAGGGCGAGGGCGAGGAGGGGGGCAAAGACGCAGTATAGGGTGTATGGTGCGTCGTGGCACCTGAATGTGCAGTAGCGCTCGAATCAACCGTCGCCGTCTCATTCGCCGCCTCAGCGAATGTCAGCGACGGTATGCTGCATAGCAGCAGAAATAAAGTCCAGTTACGGAGCGGGGCGCCAGTCGTAAGCATTGCTTGGTCGCATGTCTTGTCCAGGTAGGTTACGGTGCCAGGTGACGGATTGGGGCCAGTCGTGCTTCCAGTTGGCCTGCCCAGTGTTGCAATTAGATGCCCATGGGGTAGCGCCCAGGAATAGCTGGGGGCCGACACGGGGGAGGGCGCGGCGAGAACAGGCGTTCTTAAAGACACGTTTGACTGTCTCACCGCTTACATGGGTGAATCGCTTCAGCGCATTCTTTAGCGACCGGGAGAGACGACGCTGCCAAGACAGGATAGACAAAGACGCCATATCAATTACGCTTGACTCGCGAATTCGAGGCTTCGCATCACTGCAATCGGGAACAACAATAAATCTTCCTATCTTCACTTGTTATTTGTATAGCCCAGAGGCATATGGTCATCATGTCATAACCAGTATTGACCTGACCCCCTGGCAGAGCAAGAGGAAAGGCATGCAACATCCCATTGTGAGGCTCATAGCGTGGCACGCGACACGCGCATATACAAGATTGCGTGCTGTTCGTATCATAATAATCCCATAAAGGCTGCTTTTCCACACGCGATCCATGAACAGTCAAACGAAACCCATTACAAGCGAGCGAAGGTCTACACCCAACCACCCATGAGCGATACAAGCAGCCAGCCTATCGCCCTTCAACATCTTACGCCACCGTCTAGTACTCGTGTATATCGTTATGGTGATGTGTTGATGCCGAAAGAAAACGCCGTACAAGAGTGCAACAAGTGCCCATGCCCAAACGGTCTCGCTATGCTATGGCATCAGGCGTAAAAGGGGTATGTCCAAAAGAAATCCAAGTCGAGTAAGAAATAAAGGCAAACATGCAGAAAAATGGCCGAAGATTGGATGCTGTAAGAAGCCGGGACAAAAGGCTAAGAATAGGGAGGACCAGCCTGGCGAAAGTTGCTTAGAAGCCTTCGTTGCCTGCACGACAGACTTTGGCCTCGGAAACCCACTCAGAAGCGAGGACTTGGTGGGCCGTCAGACGACGGGCGGGTATGGGGTCGAGAATGGAGTAGATGACGTTACGACATTGTCGCTGGAAAGGGTTAATTGTCATGGTTTACAGAGAATAGGGGTTTGGCTTACTCTTCGCAAGACCTCAATAGGTCGGTACCCCTCTTCCTCTTTCCGGTCTTCGAGATAGCGGTCGAAGAACTCGTCTTCGCCTTTTTGAGCGACACGCCACAAATGACGACCTGTCCTCATGGCCATGTAGATGATACCGCAGGCCCAGACGTCGACAGCACGGGGGTCGAACTCCTTATCCACATATTCTTCGGGTGCGATGTAGGGAGCTGAGCCACAAAGACCCGCCGTCATGTGTGCTTCTTTCTCCCAGGCCATGCGGAAACATTCACCGTTACCAAAGTCTGTGATTTTGATGGAGCCATGTGTTGTCAGGAGCAGGTTTTCAGGCTTCAGATCGCGATGTGCGACACCCATCTCGTGCATGTATTCTACACCACGCATCAGCTGCTTGAAGAAGCAGTCTGCCTCGGCAACCTCGAGCTGGCCGGCGGCAAGCACCAAAGTGTAGAGGTCACCGCCAGAGCAATACTCCATTACCTCACAGTATGTGCCCTTCTCGTCCTGAAGAAGATCGAGCGTGGTAATCACATTTGGGTGCTGCATTGAAGAGGATATGCAGAACTCGGATGTGAGGCGCTTCTGGTATCGCTTCGCAGACTCGCCGGGTCTTTGTTTAAACTCTTTTACGGCATACAGCTGTTCTCGTTTTGAGTCTTTGGGGTCTTGCTTGTGCGCGACACGAACGATACCAAAGGCTCCGCGTCCAACAACCTCTTGACACTTTCCGTATTTTTGGACCAGGGTCTGCGGAAGGGCATTGACGGCGTTCTTCTGTTCTGCCAGCTTCTCCTTCTCGTTGCGCATGACGTCGACCCAGTTGGACATGAGACTCAGCGGCTGGTCCTCGGCGCTGTCGCCCTTCTTCTTGCCGAGCATCAAGTTCTGGAACATGTCAGAGAGCTTCTCTTGGCGCTTCGCGACCTTGAGGTGGTGTTCGTGTGTGCCATCTTCGTTGAGCCAAAAGCGCTTGTAGGGCGCGACAGGCCCCTCCCTCTTGCTGATGGAGCCCTGGCGCACAGGCGGGGGGCGGCCGTTGGCGGTTGTGCCGTTGGTGGCCTTGACATCGCCGTTCTTCTCCGGGCTGGCAGAAGTTTTTATGCCCATCATGCTGCTAAGGCGCGAGGTCATGGTCGGCTTCTTGGGCTTGAGAAGGGCTTCGGCGGCGGCCTGGACGCTGCTGGCGCCAAAGTGATTGGCGTGATGGACATGGTGGACGGGCTGGGGGAGGGCAAGATTTGTGTCGGGCTGCGAGTGCACCGAAGAGGCCGTTGAGGCGGAGGCGGACGGAGAGCCGGCGGACTGGACGGTCGTGCCGGGTGGGTTTCCGTTGGTTGGGGCAGCCATGGTGCCTTGCTTTCTTGCTTTCTTGCTTTCTGTACTCTGGATGCAGACGCGGCTAGAAAGTGTAGTGTGGGTCTTTTTGACTGGCGTAAGCTCTCTTCTAGCAGCGGCAGTTTGGAGACGCAGGTGTCTCGCGGGCCAAAAGCCCAGGGTGTGTTATTGCACGGCGGTCAAAACGGCGTATCTTCGTCGACGCTGGGTGGTGGAGATCAGGTTGGGAAGGCGCGCGTGAGGGATGTCAAGCAGCAAAAACACGATGACTGTGATGGGAGAGTCGCCAGGGGGAGGAGGGGCGGTCCCAGTAGGTGCGAGAGACGTCCAAAAAAAAAAGCTGACCAAAGGCCGTGGCCGGTTGGTGAAGGCCCTCTTGAAATTGCCTCGCACTCACGGGTGCCGGGTGCCACACAAGAGTGGCTGTGCAGCAGTACCGAGCAAGTTGCGGATCAGGATCAGCGGCAGATGATGTCGCCAGGCGTTGGCGAGGGCAGCGTGGCCAAAGTTCCGCAGCTGGCGCACGACGGAACAGCAGGCTTGGAGAGAAGGTACGAATATCTTCCGTGGACCGGCCGGTCAAATATTCAGCTGTGCGAGGGGTAAGCCCGTGGTTGATTGTGCACAGCCTCGACCCTGTGTACGACTTTCTGGATGAGGCCTGGCTTGCGCGATTTTCAATCTTCCTTATGTACGCCAGTCGTTGCAAATGCCAGTTGACCGCTGCGAATCTCACGCACCAAGATGCGGGCCATCGGCGAGCGAATGGGCCCTGGTCCTGACACACTGACAAGCAACGGCACAAGTTTGGCAGCCGTCTTTTGTTCGTCCTTTGCCCGCACCGACGATAAAGGCGCATACCTCATAGTAGTGGACCGGACCACCTAAAACTCTGCTGCGACCCAAAAGAAAAGAGCAAGAGAGATGGACAATTCCCTATCCTGACCATGGCCTGCTGGCTCTGCAAGCTCTGTGACTGGCCTCAGATACTTTCTCGCAAGCACAGTGACGCCACTGCGCTTCAAGCTTGTCCCACAGCATTACAGTCAGCGAGTGTGCATGTCTAGTATGTCACCACCTGCTCACCACCTCTACCACCTTGCCATGACCTGCGACCGTCGAACCCGAGGTCCGCCGAAAGGTGCTAACTCCGCATCGCCCTGCTCATGACGTGCCGGCAATTGTATTCCGCTAACACGCGCCAGGCCGCAAGCAGCCCATGATGCTTCCAAGCTAATTTCATCAAGCGCTACACTCGAAGTTGTTCACACGGCTTCATTGCACGATGCTTGGTAAGCCTCTACAGTCTCAAGCATCCCTCGTGGCCGTCTTGAGCGGGGTTTCTCTCCCTCTAGCGGCGCTTGCGAGAAGTTGCATCAGGACCATCCGTACGCTGTTTCCTGTTAGTACATGTTTACTCTCGGCTACCTTGGACGAGAGTACAACGAGGTACAGCATCCGCGCCCGCCAAGCGAGGGGCTGGCTGTACATGAACCTTGTGCCCCGCACTGCAGCGACATGAATAGCGCCCACACCAGCTCTGCTCCACCACTCTTATCCCACTTCATCATGCGCACCGCATTTCGCTACACCAACCCTATGCGCCAGTACCGTCGTGGTAGTACCTGCCGGCCACTCACAAATGCCGCAGCTGCCGCTGGATACCTACGATGGGCAGCAGCGACTTGCGTGCATCAACCCTCCTGCGCGTCTTCATGCACCCACGGCTACAGCTGCTCGATCCTCGCACTGGCCTCTTTTGGTCCGCTGCCTTGGTACGAACCGTTCGCTTGGGCCCAAAAAGCACAATATTACATGTTGCCAATCTCGTCCTATTGGCTGTGCCGATAAAGTTCAAGGCCGCCGTGGAGACATCGTCAGTGCCCCTCCATGGAAACATTATGACTGAGAACGCCCAGCATTTGATAGCCAACTTGGGTAAACTTGCGCCCGTACAGCCTGCAATCATTTCTTCTTTTCGCAGTCTCAAACAACGCACCGAACAGAAATAGGTCAGATGGGACAACGCCATGCGCCGAGTCGATAACGAACAACAAGCACCAGTTGGCGTCTGTTCTGCAACCCCCGCGTTTGTCCCACGCGACCACGACCTATGAGCGCATACTTGCGGCCGGGTAAGCGGTTGTTGTGCAATCTGGTACCTGGCTTGTTTTTAACCCAAACATGCAACTCCTGACAACGCGTGCTGCTCGTGGCTGCTCACCACGCCATGATTGGTCCATTTGGTCTGGCCTTTACGCTTGCCCACACAACCCAAGTGCCCGCGCGTTCATGTGAATCCTAGTTCCCTACACTGACCGCGATGTATGCGAGACTCGGATCCGACTGGGCGGATCCATGCCAACGTTGAGATGGTCCTCGTGTGGTATCACAGCTCTGCTGCCTGGCCTACAGCCCGATTGCAAGCGGAACATGTATTGAGGTGGCCTTATGAGTGCATAAACCTGCGGTATTCATTTACGTGTACTTTCATCTCGTCTCCTACTCGATCAAATTTGGAGTCCTCTTTCAGCAGGTCCACGTGCAGTGAGCCAATTTTGTTTCAGTCATCAATGACGTTTTGAACCCTGGCTTGGTTCCTCATAAGTCTATTTATCTTGGCCCTATGTGCGAAGTATAATCAGAACATGGTCAATCGGAAGGATATAGTTTGGGATAATCCGGGAACCCTTGATCGTAGCATCCGCGCATCATCGGCAGATTACGTCCATGTCAATCGACGAACCACTTCAAAACACTTACAATTACTTCTGTGCCTAACCTTTTAAAGTCTTTGGTCTATTGCTACAAGATATAGCCCTATGCGTTACGACTCAACTGCCTCACTCTTTTTTTCTACATCGTCTTTCTCACATTACAAAAAGAAATACAGGATGCAGTTCCGCATGTTTGTGTCACGGAGATGGTGGTGTCGCAGGCGCATGTCGTTTTTTTCACCGTAGGAGGGCCAGGCGTGGCCTTCCCACGTTTGTGTGTTGTTGGCGTAGTCGTAATTGCCTGGAAAGGCGGCTTGTTGGGACGCCTGACATCTGCTCTCCGTAATCAAACTCACGATAAGATTCTCGTGAAGCCTCTTCTGCGGCCAAAAATGTCCCGTTGGGAAGTTGACAGTCGCCCGAGTTGGCCGTGTGGGCATGGATGTCCTCACCAAGGGGTTGGATGGTCTTTGAATTTCCTCGTCGTCCAGAGGCTATGTACCCGGATTTGTTCGGCAACTGGTAATCTGCACATGCAGCTTCGGACCATGTCTTGTTAATCGCACCTTTGATGACCCACGCCAAGGATAAAGTGGGGGCTGGAATGACCTCGTTCGAGCCGTCGACATCGATCCAGGCTATGGCTGAGCTATTGTATCCCGTCATAGCGCCGAGGACAATGAGCACAAAGACGACGTATGCAGTAGATCAAGACATGTAACAGAATAGCGCCTTCGTCCGGTGACTTCCCGCACGCCATAGCTCTTTCTTCAATGTCCAAAGAGAGTCCGATCTAGGTCCTTCAAGTGCGATACGTTGGAAGAGGCTGAAAGAAGTCGGATGCCGCGCAATCGCCCTCAACAGCGCGTTGCAAAACACGATATACGCCGCCTATCAAGCAAAAAAGCTGAAGGCCTCGTTCAACTGCCAAATCCCACACGATATCAATCGTTTTGACGAGTGAGAAAATAAAATCTTCCGTACGCGTTGCTCAAGGCAAGAAAAAAGCCTTTCAATGCCAGTTACCATGGCATTCTGCGCCTGCGCCCCGAAGCCGCCACCACGGCCCATGACTTTGTCCTAAGAACGCCTGAGCAGGGACCGTACTGACGCACTGTGACAGTGCCCAAGATAGTCAAGGGTATGACACTCGATACGAGCACGAGGAGCACGGCGAACAAGTGCTTCTTCATCCAGGGTTTCCGGTGGAGACGCATCCGTCGAAACAACAGACACGCAGGTAACCTTGACCGCCTCGTCTTTCTTTTCGTCGCTGCAGGCAGCAGCTGGCATTTTTATGTATGCCTAAAACTTGGGGGCCACGACGCCTCTAGCCTAACAATGCGATAGTGGAATTGGTTTAGTGCAGGATGCAGAACGAACTCGGGTTCAAGCAAAGCGAGGGTGTCGCAAGGCGTCTCAGGCACACAAACAGCAGCAGTAGCATCCTTGTCCAAGCTAAGCATACTTTTCGTCATGCCTGAGGAGAGATGCAAACTTTTGCATGTAAAGAGAAGTGGGGCCGTTGGTAGTGGTCTCGGAGGTGCCAATAGCCTAGCTGTACTCCCGACAATGTGCAAAGCAAGACAAATGCCTTCGTTCGCGTATGTTGGTATGATCGTCCTTCGAAAAGACTAGGTTCAGGTGAAGATTCCCGCGTCTTGGGTGAGGTTGTGTACTTTACACCAGGCTAAAATAGGCTAAGCTCAGGAACGAGCATGCAGCAGTCCCGGGATGGGCCTGCTCACTGAAAGACAGACGTGCTTCTCTCAAAACAACACTAGCGGACCTGCGTATAGATGGCATTGTGACCTTACGCGGATGTAAACTAAATGCCAGGGGTATGCAAGATTGTCTTCATGTCACAGCCATGCGCCTCTTCATTGCAATCTGAAATACCCTCATGTGTGGTGGTGCTCCAGGCCCGACCACGTATGGGAACTATTGATCCTTATGTGTACAAAACGCCGTCGACGGTTAAAGAACTCCAGGTTGATACATCTATCCTCCAAGTGATGCTCAGCTCTGAACAGGGGTCCCACTCCGACTGAGCACACTGGCGGAGCTATTAGTTCGGGGAGCGGGTGTTGTGCTCCTGCTTCTCTCCCGCTCGCGGTCTCTCTCCTCTGTCTTGACCCGTTCTCGCGCCTCCTCGACAAGCCTCTTAGCTTCTCGCACATTACGCATGGTCCTACTAAGCTTTCCCTCTTTGCCGTCTTGAATCTTCTGCAACTCGCCTCGCGCTTCGATGTCCTCCTTCGTCTTGGTGACAAAGCTCTTGAGACTGACCTTGATGTTTTGTCGAAGATCTTGGCCTTCATCAAAGATGGCGTCGCTGTCACGAATAGACTTAACATTCTCGACGCGACGAGTGAGGTAGAGGGTTGGCCGACGGTTGGCGGCGTTGTTGTTGTATTGATCACGGCGCTGTGCAATGATGCGTTGAACCTCTTCTTCGTAAGCCGCCTCGTAGACGTTGATATCGACATTAGATGGCGACTCAGAAACCACGCATTCATCTTCGGGTTCCGATTGAAAGTTTTCGCCAGTGCCAATGTTAAGGAAAAGGGTGTCCTCTAATGGATTGTGCGCATGTCCTTTACCGAGGGGTGTGGTTGGTGATGACGACGATGGGATTGTTCCTGTTGGGGTTGAGAAGGAATAAATGGGACCAGGTCGTGTTGACATGTTCTCTTGTATGACCTTACCATCCATGAGACCTGCCGGACTTTGCGTAGTCGGACTGCTGGCCGTGGAAGGAATCTTAGTGGGTCGCTTTCCTGCTTCAGTACGGAAGCCAGGTTTGGTATACGCCATATCGTCCATGTTGTGTGGCAGTCTCTGTGCCTTGTTGTCTACTTTTATGTTATGATGCACGCCTTCTGTAGAAAGTGCGCCCTCGACTGGTCGTCGATCGTGTGTGTCTTGTGACTTTGACTTGCGCAATGCGGAGGGTCGCATGGAGAGAGGAGGCTGAACAACTCGCGATGCACTACCCAGTATGTTTTCTATGCGTTCTGGTCGTCGTCTGAATAAGAGCTGCTTGAAGCGCTTGACTGCTCGCACCTATGTGGTTGTTAGCATGTGGTCAGTCAGATGATCCGGCGACTAATGTAGCCTGAAGGATGCAAAAGAATGACATGCACCTACCACGGTCACAAGGTGGCCCATATTGCCGGTAATGGCGGCATTGACCTCCTCGTCTGTAGGTGGCTCAATGATGATTGCGACATTCTCAGACTTGGCTAGTAAAGGGTCCGTCCCTTGCCGTGTGACCCATGGGTGTTCCTATCCATATCAGTTCGACTCTTGGACCGCGAATAGAGTCAACTCACTCGGATCTCCTCCATGGTTATTCTTTTTTGTGGGTCCTTCTCCATGAGCTGCTGCAACAAGTCTCTGAGGTCGTCCCCGCATTCGCTGTCGAATTCTAGTGGATCCATCCGTATCGACTGGTAGAGCTCAATCATGCCGTGTTTTTCGAACGGTATCCGTCCAAAGAGGAGGCAGTATAGTGTGCATCCCATTGACCATATGTCCGCAGCTCTTCCCGAGACATGACCATGCTTTGCTACACACAGTTCCGGTGGCATGAAGGCTGGTGAGCCAGCAGACTTGGCCGTCTTCATTTCGCCCTCTTTGTCAAACATTTCCGAAACACCGAAATCGACGATTTTCAATATGTCTTCCTCGGTTATCAGGCAGTTGTCAGGCTTGATGTCTCGATGGATGATACCCTGGGCGTGTACTAGCGGTAGTCAGCACTAGACGGCGGTAGATGGCGGCCAAGACGTACGGTACTCAAGCCCTAGGATCATGTCTCTGAACCAACACCGACATTGCTCTTCGCTGTATGGATCGGCGCGCTCCTCAAGACCTACTTGCATGACGACGCCCTTTTTGCACATCTCCATGACCATGTACAACGAGTCCTCCTCAGGGTCATCCAGCACTTCGATCAATGTGACAAGATTTGGATGGTGTAGCTTCTTCATGATAGCGATTTCTTCTTTGATCAGCTCAAAGGCATTGTTTTCTTCCGTTACCGAGTGGCGGTGGAGCGGGGAATTGAAGCCTATGCCAGCTGGCAGGGCGCGCATTCGTTTGGCCGCGGCCGGTCGGCGGAGGAGGTTCGACTGTGCGCGTTTCCGCAATCGCGATTTGGAGAACTCTTTGACGGCCTGCGCGATGTTTCGTTAGCGAAAGCCGTTGTTGGTACCAGCCGGGTTACCCGCATCACACTATCAGGCGCATGCGCCTCTGTCCGTTCCTGTCGGCGTCTAGAAAGCTGGCGTCCTTACATATTCTTGGCCATATTGGTCTACCGCGAGATGGACTGCTCCAAATGAGCCGCGACCAATCTCCTGCTTCACCAGATACTGGTTGATGCGGTGTTGGGCGCTACCATCATCTTCGCTGTTGCTGTACTCGGAGCGTGCATTGAAGGTTTCCTGTAGATGGTCAGGCCCCGAAGCTTCACATGTTGCACGATTCCGTCGCTAGCAAGCGATTGCATGGCAAAGTCAAGGCTGCATAGCTTCAAGTAGCTTCGCAGATAGCTGCACTTGGCGTATGACGAGAGGCATCGCAAGGGGATCGCACCTTGACTCGTCTCGTGGATGAAGCTGCGCGCTTGTGGTGTCGTAGCGGGCTTTGGTATGCGGGTGTTGACCTTGACGGCATCAGCACCTCGGCGGGGTAGCAACGCCACATGGGCAGACGGCACGCACATGAACTTGACTGGCGGTGGTCGACCGGCGTCGCGGATTGCAGGAATTTCTAGCGATGGCTGTGAGGTGTAGAGCTTGAGGTTAGATTCGGATGGGCGTTTCCTCAGAGGGCTGGGAGACGGTGACATAACTACCCAGGACGGGGGCAGGGCGGTAGTCAAGTGCGTCGTAATGATAAGCTTGACACTGGGGGAGCTAGCAGGCAGTAGTAGGGAGGAATCATATGGGGGTAGTAGGGAGGAATAATATGGGGAAGTTCGGGCGGTTCAGCTATGATACTCCGACCGTCCAGGATGGCATTTCTTACGACGTCGCCCAGAGAGGGGGCAGATGCAGCAGCAGAGAGGGGCCCTTTCCTGGCCTTTCTTTCAGCCTCAGCTGTCTACGAGCCCTGGTCGCCGCTCTCCACCCGCCGCCGTTAGGCCCGCACCCTTGGCGACACTCCGACTCCCCCGGCTACGAACTGACTTCTTTTGCTATCGTGTTCTGATATCATCGCGCCCTTCTATCCCTTCAGTCGACACTTTCTGGCGCCGTGCAGGTCGCGTCGTGTACCTCTGACGTCTGGTCGTCTTCTCTGCTGCTGTCCGACGCCACGTTGCTCCCCGACAATGGTGCTCTATAACTTCTACATATTCGATCGACACAGTAAGTTGCTATCAGACGGGCGGTCGGGGCCCCCCATGACAACTTCGCCGTTCACGCCGCTGACCACACAATTCCAGCCGAATGCATCTACTCGCGCCGCTGGACGCCTGCCCGCCCGACGTCGTCGTCGTCCAAGTCGGCAACCCGCCCCCCGTCCGGCACCTCCATCGCGAGCAATCCTGACGTTGTGGCCGCCGTCCGCAAAGGCATGTCGCACTCGGATGATGAGAAGCTCGTCTTCGGTCTCGTTTTCTCGCTGCGGAACCTCGTCACCAAGCTCGGAGGTGCCGACGATACCTTCCTCTCTTACCGCACCGGCGAATACAAACTCCACTACTACGAGACGCCGACGCGCATGAAATTCGTCATGCTCACCGACACCAAAGTGATCAACCTGCGCCAGTATCTGCACCAGATCTGGGCAAACCTCTATGTCGAGTACGTCGTGAAGAACCCGCTCGCCCCGGCGGAGCATCCAGGAGGCATCGGTGTAGCAAATGAGTTGTTCGAGAGGGGCTTGGAAGCCTTCATAACCGCTGTCCTGCCTGTATGAAGCAATATCAAGCAGAATCAAAGGTCATAAGAGACAAGGCCGGGCAGAGTGGTGGTCCGCTTGTCTCAAAATGGACCACCTTTCCATCATGAACCATCAACGCATGCCCTCCTCACCCCAAAGAAGCCAAGAATTGACTCACGGAAACTAGCCTGCAAATAACGCACGAACGACGGGATAAGCTTCAGAAGAAAGTTGGGAGTGGCCGAGTGCATATGCACCCCAGACGGTGCCCCACATCATGTACACAGCCTCCTCACACCAAGCTCGGGGTCCGGGCCGATATTTCCCTGAAGCAGAGCATGCGCGAGGCTTGGGAGTGAGACATGCAACACGCAAATATTGTAGTGCCGTAGCAGCAATTGATAACACATCCGTCATGTTATCCTGGCGCGGTACCTTTGCATTGCTCTCCAGGAGCAGCGCCGACTTCATTTTTTGATCTATCCATCTTTTCAAGTAAAGCGTCTAAGAGTTTCGCTCCTACCTACAGTATGACAGAGATGTTGATGGCTTGGTTTCTATCTACGATTAACAACCGCATTCATGTGACTTTTGGATTTTCGAAACCTATATTCCATAAGATTAGGCACGGCAAGACACATGGAGAAAAAAAAAAGGAAGAACAAAAACTTTTCAAAAATGTAGTTCAAGTCTTTCATTTTTCATCTACTAGTTATAGCCAACACGTATTACTTCAAGCGCGGGCTGATCATAATCTCATCAAGTTCTAATGCTTCCAGTACTTTCCCTTGCCCTTCCTCAGACCCTTGACATCGGCTTGCTTGACAACAAAGACACCACGGTCAATGGTGTTGATGACAACGTACCCAGAGTCGAAAGTGTAGGCAGACCAGGTACCAGCGTCCCAGATGGCGTCACCACCGCCGGGCTTGACATCATCAGCGGGGTAGACGTCGAAGTAAGCAATCTCCTTGACCCTGGAGGCGTCAGGGAAGCTGGGGATGGAGGAAACATCGAGGATACGGAGACCGGCCTGGTAGTTGGACTGGTAGTCAAGACCATCGTAGACGTACTGGTTGTGGTCAACGGAGCGGGTGGTGGTCTTGTAGTAGCCAGTGACAACAGGAGCCTCGAGGTTTTGGATGTCCCATACGTAGGTCACGGCGAAGCCATCGCTAGCGGGCGAGTTGACGGCAGTACGGTTGGGGTCGATTTGACCCTCGTCGAGCTCATCGTCCATGACAATGTGAGTTTGCCAGTAGGGGTCCAACACCCAGCCCTGGTGCGTGTAGGAAGCACCGACATAAGGAGTGCGCGAGATAATGGCACCGGCGTTGCCCATACCCTTCTTGTTGGTGACGTCGTAAATGGTCAGGGTGTCCTCGTTGTAGCCGTAGCAGATGTCACGACCGTAGTACTTCTTGTGGGGACCACGGTAGACAATGCACTGAGCGTCGTGGGTGTAGCCGTCCTGGCCATTGCATCCCTCAACGTAAGGCTTGGTAGGGTCGTCCATGTTGATGAACATGGGTCCACCAGCACAGGTGTCGTTGCGGCCAGAGCGGCCACCAGCTCCGCAAGCAACGGCGTAGTTCTTCTCTTCGTTGGCGACGACAGTGTGGGTGCGGCCTGGGATACCCTGGGCGATATCGACAAGAGCAACATCCTTGACAATGTCAAAAGTGTAGGGGTTCTTGGGCGAGAGGTCGAGCAACTTGTTCAAGTCGAAGACTTGGACATGGTGACCAACACCCTCGGATCCGACAATGAGCGAGTCGCGAACGACCTTGATCTCGCGCCAAATGACAGAGTCGTTGTTGGCGGGAAGGCGGCCGAGATACTCAAGCTGGCCGTCCTTGGTGACCTCGGAGAAAGAGGCACCGTAAGTCTGACCAATGGCAATCTATCTACGAGTCAGTCGAATCCGATATGGGATATGTACGGTACTTACAAAGTCACGGCCATGAGACGACCATCCCCAAGAACCACTGCCCTCGCCAATGGGGTCACCAAGCTCATCATGTGTCTTGAAGTCATACAAGTCCATGTTCTTGCACTTGTACGTCTGGTCGGGATCGCCCTTGACGGCCTCAATGCGGCCATACTTGCACTTGATCTTGTTCTTCTCAGTGCGCTTTTTGCTGAAGCCATTCCACTTCTTGTTGTCGTAATTGCCAGCGGCGCGCTGCTTAGCCCATGCAGCCTGTATCTGTCAGTATCTCTGTCTGAGACGAGACGATTCGACATACCTCTTTGCCGGACATCATGAGGTCCATAACCTCTCCAGAGGCATACTGCTGGTGAGTAAAGCCATGGGCAGCGACCAAAGGCAGCAAAGCCGTGGTAAGAGTAGCCCACTTCATCGTTGCGAACAAGACTGCGAATTGACGGTTGGCAGTTGATGATGATCCGGGAAAGTGGGAGCGGACGCATGCATGTTAAATATCGTCTCCCCACTGCACTACCATTCCGGTGGCACCGACTCTCATGGCCTTCCCGCGTATAGAAGGCTGCGAATGACTATCGTCACTATACCTCCTTCCTATCGTAGGTGTTCCGAAAAACTAGTATAAGCATCCAAGGCCCGTGTAGAAGCAACGACAGTGGCCGTTGTATGCAATGGTGCGCTGGGCAAACCTTGGAGAAGTCTTGGGGATGGAGTTCGCAGGCCTGCGTTCATGTGCGCCAAGAGCAGCGCCGTGCTTGGCAGAGGTTCCGCCTTGGAACCTAGCATAAAAGTGTACGACTACGGCTAGTGTACCCCAGTATTCTACAGGACAGGCTGGTCGAGAGCGTAGCGAGGCTACAGCGAATGCGGTGCAGGACTAAAGTGGGATCTGCTCCAGCGGAGATAGCGGTTGGTAGACGGCGTAACCAGAACAGGCAGCTGCTTCTGTTGCCAAGCATGGCTCGAGAGTATGTGCGCCATGAGAAAGGAAATGGAACGCGGGACCCTGATGTCCGACAGCAGCAGGTGGGAAGACGGTGTAAGGCGTGGGCCATTGCAAGCCGATGGTAGACTTGAGCCGCAGCATTGTTGTGCAGGCTCCTTCTAAAAGCACCGATGCGGTGCTGAAGCCGCGCTTGTTGGTACATGTCATAAAGGTCCGAGTTCTTTATCGCAGAGCACCATAGCTCAGCAAAGCGGAGAGACCGACCTCCATGCTCGGCCTTGGCGAAAGATCGGTCGGGGATACAGATAGCGGAGACGAGGCAAAGGTTCCAGTGGCGACAGACAAGGCAGAGTTGCATCGAGCTTGCGGACGAGGGAAGGAACGAAGAGCCCTCTTGTAGGACTTGAGCTCCAGACGCGACTCAGGCATCTAATGAGCGCAATGGAGTCTTCCACTGAGCAGAATTGAGGCCTTTGCGGGGAATACCCATATTGCTTCTGGGGTGATTGGTTCGGCGCGTGACGAGCTGCATGCTGTGTACCTCTGTCCCGGGAGTTGGGCAGGTACGGCCAGTGGATCGACTGAAAGCTCGAACAACTTGTCATGCACCCGGGGATGCGATACCAAGGTACGATGGTGAGATGGGGTCGATGGAAAATAGACAGCGGAATGAGAGCGCGCCAGCCTCGGCAAAACCTGCCATAGCTTTGCGCCGTCGCATTGCATCGCACCCAAAGTCCCACACATCCAACCCCAGCTTCCGTACCCGCCTCCACCAATCAACTTGGACCCGACCATGAAGCTCACCGAGGACGACCTCTACCGTAGCTCGACGCAATATAGGAACTGGTCTTTTACCCACGCCCAACTAGCCGAACAACGTTTGAGAATTAACATCCAGGCCACCGAGCGCGTCAAGGCGAATCTCGCGCGCGTGCGAGCACAACGCGCCCCAGATGCGGTAGGCCATGACGATGCAGCAGCTGGCGCAGACAAGGAGAATGGGAGCGGGACCAGTGGAGCGAACACTCCCAACTCGGGCATGCAGACAGCGACCGAAGTTAACTGTCTGACAGCCGAGGAAGAGTTGACGATAGTAGATGAGTTTTGTGAGCGCGCGATAGCACTAGGAAACCACTACAGTTTTCCATTGAATGTCGTTGTAGGTCCTATTTTCTTTCCTATGCCCGTTTCCATACCTTGGAAAACATGAGGCTAACACAGCCCAGGCAACATGTATCCAATTCCTGCGCCGCTTCTACCTCTACAATTCACCCATGACATACCATGTCAACACCATCCTACGCACGATAATGTTCATGGCGACCAAGATCGAGCTCTTCAACATCCACGTCTCGCAGTACGCTGAAGGTGCCGGCCGCAACGTCACCAGCGAAGACGTACTCGCACCCGAATACATCATCATGCAAGGCCTACGCTACAACCTCGACGTGCGGCACCCCTTCCGCGCCATCAAAGCTGGACACATGGAGATGCTCGAGATGGCGCACGGAAAATACCAAGGTCCAGCGCAAGGTATGACGGCGAAAGACGTCCAAACAAAGATGCTCTCACTGCCACCCAAATCCGGCGGGGGTCCGTCCATCAAGCTGCCAGAAAAAAAGGTCGAGGAGCGAATCCACGCCGCCTACGGCGTAGCCACAAATACACTGCGTACCATTGCCGTGCTCACAGACGCTTATTTCCTCTACACACCATCCCAGATCTGGCTCTCAGCCCACCTCCTTGCAGACGAACCCCTCACGCTATTCTACCTCTCCACAAAGCTCCCCGCTTCCCACCCGCACTACGAAAAGTTGCTGGCTACACTGCGCTCCTGCGCACACCTCATCTCTTCCCACCGTTTATACGTCAATAGCATGCTTCCTGCGCCCGACCGCGACACCCGCGAGGCAAAACACAAGGCCAAAGTCAAGGGCCTTGTGCAGAAGCTGAAAAATTGCCGTGATCCCGATAAAGTTGATTTGGTCAAGTTGAATCAGGCGCAAAAAAGGGATGCTGTGCAGGGCGATGCGTTGGAGGAGAGTAAAGCAAAGAGGAGAAAGTTGGCCCGGGAGGGTTATGAGAAGGAGTCTGATGCTTTTTGGGGGCCCGAGTTGTCGAAAGCCTGAGTAGGGACATGACATGGCGCTGAGCGTGGCGTGCGAGCCATGTATGGTAGGCAAGCTTCTTTTCGGTTTTCTACACGTGGGATGGATTGGGTATATTGGATTTGGGGTGTATTAGGCGTACTCTTCCCAAAGGGCGCGGAAAACATGATACCAAAGACGCAAGCCCAACGCAGTGGTGCAACGGCTCTGTAGAACTATTCTTCTTATTACTGTCAAAGCCACATTCCCATGCGGTGTCTAATTAGATTGCTCACCCCGAAGAGTACACCAGCCGAAGAACATTCTCAGGACTGCTCGGCGAGACTCGCACGCCCCATGTACTTTCTCAAAGTACGCAACCGGTCTTTTCTCGCAACGCAGCAAGCACATTGGAAACCTAGGAGTAATGACTAGCGACTCTATCCTCTAATCCCCACCTCGTCCACTCGACGCAGCAACACCACCATCCCTCAGGTCTTTCCTACTTCTTTCTCGAGCATCCTTCTTCCTGCGCTGCTTGATGGCGGCTTCAAGTTGGTGAACAGGTGCCATATGAGATGCTGGGACGTTGTTCATACTGCCAAAAGAGTTGACGAGATGGGTTCTGCGCTCCTGAAGCTTTTTTTCGAGGGTATCGGGGCTGTATTCGGAGAGGTCGTGCTTTTTCTTTTGCTTTCTGGAAGGGGGTCTGGAGGTGGACGTCGACACCCGAGGGGATTGCTCTGAGAATGACTCTGTCTCAACTGTATAAGAAGATTTAGCAGTCGGGATCCAAGTGATGTTCTGAAAGTTGGGAAGCGCGTTGGCTTTACCGACGGAAGATGCAAATTCCCCACGACGCCGGGCAAGCTCTGGACTAGTGGTCTGCGACAGGATCTCTTCGTGCTCCGCTGAATCGTCTTTGTCATTTTGAACATTCCTTCCAAGAACTCGTTGAGATGTTTCGGGTCGACAAAGCGCAGCTAATCTCGCAAGACGAGCGCGCGCTTCTGTGGCTTGTTGAGAGAGCTGAAAGTGAGGGCTGCTATATCCATTGCGAGTAATCCGTAGGGGCGTTGGGAGCTGTGATCAAACGACTGTGACCACTGACTACAACTGAGCAAGCCACAAGTGTGGCAGAAATAACTGTCGATCGACCTAGTGAGCTGAATTGGTTAACCTGTCGGGCGGAAAAGACAGTACAATAAAAAAGATGCTGCGGGTGCGATTATATACGCCTGGAAGGCCGCGGGCTAGCGCCGCTCTCTCACGTTTGGGCTGCTCACAGCGCCCTCCACAACCCTAGTAAAGGTGATCTTAAAGTCAATCGGCTGGTATTGATTCAGGATTGGATTGGATGGGTTCACCCCGCAGTTTGTGGAAATCTTGGGACGACCGTCTTCTTCAACAGATGCGTATGGACATGGTCAACAAAGTGTCTGTCCAATGTCCGCATGTTGATGAGAGGAGAGTAGACGATATTGTAACCGGTAACATTGATTATAAGAGCTACAATATATGTGACCACTTCGTCATGGCTGCAATGGCAGAGAAAACAAAACATGGTAAGAGTGAGAGCTTAAGAGGTGATGCGAATGACGTGACGTTGTTGATGTGGGGCCGCGCACGTGGAGCTGTGGAGACCTGCCGACACCCACGACAAGAGATCATGGAGACCCCAAACCCAGGTCTACAAAGGTTAACTACATAACGGCGACTAGACTCGCATCACTAGCAAATGGAATTCTCAAAGCACAGGATGCTGACTAGCGATGAAGATTATGAGTCTACCATGGCCAGGCCATCACTATAAGCAGTACACTTGCATGCAACTGAGTCTTGAATATAATACCAGAGGTCCCTTACTCTCTAAGCGCTTACAGATACAAGCCCTCGGGCTCACCCTCAGTCTTCGTCTTGAGAACACGCTCCCTAGCAGTTCTGAAGTCCTCCATATTGACCCGCATACGACGCTCGCGGAGAGCCATGAGCCCGGCTTCGGAGCAGATGGCCTTGATGTCAGCACCAGAAAGATCGTCCTTTTGGTTGATGAACTCGTCGAGATCAACGTCCTCGTTGAGGGACATCTTGGAGGTGTGGAGGGTAAAGATCTTCTTCTTGGTAGTTTCTGTATGACGGTCAGCATTGTCATTGTCGGAAGTTATGATTCAACTTACGGTCGGGGTTCTCGAAGAGAATCTTTCGATCGATACGTCCAGGACGGATAAGGGCGGGATCTAGTGTCTCGATCTTGTTGGTGGCCATGATGACCTTGACATCACCACGGTCGTCGAAACCATCCAGCTGGTTCAGAAGCTCCAACATGGTTCTCTGGATTTCACGTTCACCTCCAGATTGCGATTCGTATCTCTTTGTTCCGATGGCGTCGATTTCGTCAATGAAGACAATTGAAGGAGCGTTTTCCGCAGCGGTCTGGAACAGCTGTCGTACTAGCCTGGGACCGTCTCCGAGGTACTTCTGAATCAGCTCACTACCAACGATTCGCAGGAAAGTGGCACTGGTCTGGTTGGCCACAGCCTTGGCCAGAAGTGTCTTTCCGGTACCGGGTGCACCATAGAGAATAACGCCCTTCGGTGGCTTGATGCCCATTTCCTCGTACAGCTCAGGATGTAGGAGAGGCAACTCGACCGCCTCTCGTACTTCCTGGATCTGTGCCTCCAGACCACCAATGTCCCCGTACGACTCTGTGGGGGCCTTGTCCAGCTTCATGACGGACACTGAGGGATCCGCATCGTCTGTGAGCACACCGACTACCGAGACGGACTTGTGGTGCAGGAGAATGCTCGCTCCAGGCTCCAACAGATCCTTGTCGACGAAAGACATGATGGAGACGTAGTATTCGGGGCCCGTGGCGCTGGAAACGATGGCGTGGTCGTCATCAATGAGCTCCTCGAGATTTCCGACACCCATTGGACTGCCTCGCATGTCGTCGACGCGAGAGCGCTCGTCGGCGTTCCGGTCTTCGGCATCCTCGCCGGCCTGCGCAACGGGCGCGTTTCCTTCCTTGACAGCCTTTGCCTTGCGAAGACGCTCCTGGTTTTCGACGTACTCCTCTTCTAATAACAGGTGGTCGTGGATGCGTTGCATTCGGAGGTATCGTAGCTTGCATCGCGCGGTCGGATAGACGGTCGGGAGCTTTGCAGCGGCACTGGGTCCAGCCGCCTTCTTCTTCTTGCGTCCGATGCGGGTTGTGGGTTGTGGCGGGGGCTCGTACTTTGGCTTCTCCTTCTAGAGGCGATTGTCAGTATCTGCGGTGAGGCAACAGATGGCCGACTCCCGAGAGCCATCATTCCGACCATCTTCCACGGCACATACCTTGTCCTTCTTGTTCTTGTCATCGCCTGGAGGCCCGCCGCCTCCTGCACTCGACTGCTGGTTGCCCTGTTTGTCATTAGCAGGGTGTTGGTGCTGTTCCGGGGGGAGGCGGCGTTACCATGGCACGCGGTCAGTCAGCGAAAGGTGAAGCCGGTATTTACAAGGATATACGGGGTGGATTGGAGAAGACCACAGCAAGCGTGGTGGTGAGGGCGATGGGAGTGAGTGAGGCCGTGGTTGTTTGTAAGACGAGTTGATGCGCTGAGTCCGAAGCTCGTGGATGTCGGAGGATCGGAGGTTAGTGCTCTGTGGCGTCACTGCACTCGAACCGCCGGAAGCCTCACCCTTCTACTTCCATACAACGACAGACACATAGGGCCGGCTCCGATAGTCTTGTGCTTTGGACGGAGCGCACGAATTCATCCCGACTCTCCTTTTTCTCCCCGGCATTCTGGGAATTTCCCGCCGTACCATCACCCGACAAGCTTGAGCCCCCGCCGGTGAGCGCCTGCAAGCTCCCCACGCGGGTCCTTGGGTACTTCACTCGGCTAACGCAATCGCAATCACGGTACCGGTAGGTTTGCGCGCTTTCCCCAGGGCTCTACAGACTGGTCAGACGTCACTGCTTATTCTCGCAGTCACCAGCAGCGTGAATCACGCTTTCCCCGCATCTGGTCTTGGTGGCGCCTGCATCACTTCGCGGGCCTCAGGCTGACTTCCACGTCTAGAAATACCTTGATCGCACCCACCTACCTGCTGCCTACCCCTTCCAACCCCACGCTTTGCATCCTCTCCTTCTGCTTTCTCAACCACCTCCAGCCAGTCGAAACGCGCAACCATGGCCTCCAATCGAACTAGGCGCATCGCAAAGGAGATTGCCGACATCCACAACGACCAGCACTCCAAGATCATCGTCGAGCCGTCGGGCAGTGGGGAAGACCTCACACATCTGCGGGGCCAGTTTCTAGGGCCGCCCGACACACCATACGAGGGGGCCACCTACTTTGTCGACATCAAGATCCCGAGCGAGTACCCCTTCCGCCCACCTGTCATGAAGTTCGAGACCAAGATCTGGCACCCCAATGTCAGCTCCCAGACGGTAAGTTGCTGTACCTTGTAGACAACTCCAGTAGGCTGACAAATCCAGGGCGCCATCTGCCTAGACACATTATCGTCGCAATGGTCGCCAGTCCTCACCATCAAGTCCGCCCTCATCTCGCTCCAATCCCTCCTCAGCACACCGGAACCAAAGGATCCCCAAGACGCAGAAGTAGCCGGCATGCTGATCCGCAATCCCGCCGAGTTCGAGCACAAGGCCCGCGAATGGGCCGTCAAGTTCGCCGGCGCACCGCAAAAGGAGATTGCCGAGGGAAGTGGCGGTGCCACAGCAGCGTCTATTAAAAAGAAGGCACAACAGGCGAAGCAAAACGAGGAAAAGTCCAGGCTCGCCGCGTACAAGGGATACAACAAGGACCTCGTGGATCGCTTTGTGGCTATGGGCTTTGATGTCGAAGCCGTTGTCGCTGCGTTTGAGTATGTCGGCATCGACCGGATGGGCGGCGAGGACTACGAATTGGAGGAAGCCTATATGGGTGATATTACCGCTCGTCTGTTTGGCGAAGCGTAACTCTCTCTCAAAGTTTCCTCGTTATTCTTATCACCGCGTTGCTGGACACGGACTCGTTTTTTGTTTCTAGACAACACCAAGACCAGCGTCCCCTCCATGGGTGCCTGGTATGCGTTGTAGAGTTCCGACGCTAGAACTGTCAAGCTCCCTTTCTAGACCAGCATGACCTCCACAATAGGGTAAGGAGCACGGGCGTTCATTCTAGGCAGACTATGCAGCTATTTCCATATAGGCGAAGGCGTCGATTCACGGACTGTTATGAGACTACCGTTTTCAAAGTAAAGGAAAGCAAATACTCCATTAATCAGCAGAAAGTGAGATATTGCCATTGAAGAAGTTATATTACATGCCTCTTGCTTTTGTCTAGTGATATGTACAGCGACTTGTTGTATGGTTGCGAATAGTCCGGATTTCCACGCTTAAGCAATGGCGGAGAAGCTTGCGGAGCATAGCGGACGGGGGTGGTGCGCAGGAACACGGTGAAGAAAAATGGACGAATGCGAGGACAAGGGAGTTATCTGCACGACTCGCGCACAACTGTTCGCGGTACACCTTCTGTCTTGCCAAGCTTACTAGCCACAGGCTTCGAATAAGCGTTCGAGGGTGTGTTTTCTTTTTACTACTTTCTCGCTGTCCACATATGCATACAAATCACTTTCATCTGTCACCGCTCGCAGACCCTGTCTTTCTCCTGAACAACTCACCGTCCAACAAGTACTCTTTGGCTCTTCCTGGTCTCAGTCACATAATTCCTCTTCTCGCCAGTTACGAGCAGTTGCACGTGGCCTTGGGCAGTGGGTGCATACTTCACGCTTGCGCCCTGCTCAACGCCGAACGCCTCGCACATGGGCTTGCTGTTCAAGACCCATTGCGCGGCCAGCTTAACACCGGGATCCCAACGCCCAACACTCGCAGTCACTTCCTCGCCCACCTTGGCCTTTTGGCAATCAAGCTCTGGGTCTGCTTGACGCTCTACCGCGGCCTTACGACTGCCGTGCTTGATGACATCGTCCCAGACATTACCACGGGTAGAAGGTGCAGTGGAAGATGCGCAAAGCAGTGTAGGACCATCGGGAGCGTGATCTTGAACCCATTTCTCCACCAAGTCAAGATAATCCCAGGTCTCGCGGTCTTGGTAGTTTCCACCGTGCGGCTGTTCAGGCAGAATAGTAATGTTTGCCCATCCGGTACCTCCAACGGCATCAGTGCGCTTCTGGAACTCTATGACGCCCTCGTTGAGGAAGTGGTTGTCCCATGTGCCGACATAGACAAAGGTGCGACCGGCAAGTGCGGCGCCCAGGTTCCGGGTGGAGTTGAAGTTGGTGACGACGTAGTTGCTGAGATCAAACAACTTCCAGTATTCGACTGCTTCATGATAGATCTCACCAGTGGCCCTGTCCCATGGCTCGAGAGGGTAGTTGTTGTAACCCTGCACACTGAAGACGGCGTTCCAGACATCCCATTGGTTGGAGGAGCGTGATGATGTGCCAAATGTGAGTTCCTAATGGTTTTCCTGCGCGACCGTTGCTAGAATGGCCCCGCTACCATTTACATGAGTACGGATGCTGGGAACAAAGCTGCCGTTCGCACGCTGATATGCATTTGCGGCATTGTATAGCTCAATGTCCTGATGACGATGGAAGTCAAGAGAATCAGGGTATGAAGAGAAGCAAACACCAAAAAGGTCGGGACGGTAGATGACGTTGGCAATAGATTCCCATCCACCGGTGGATCCTCCGTCTTGGACACGTGCGTAGGGAACGCGGATGGTGTTGAAAGTCTCCTTAATATACGGGATGAGCTCTTCGTTGATGGCATCTCCGTAAGGACCAAGGTTTGCTGTATTGACAGCAATAGAGTCGTCGTAATATGGCGCCTCATGACGGAAGGCCATCATGATGAACTTGGACGCAGGACGCTTGGCGGTACTATCAGTACCGAGAATGATACCTGCGTCCCATGCTGCTGTGAAGTACTCGTCGCTACTGTAGCTGTACGCACCTTGACCGGCCGACCAATGATCCTGGTGATAGATAACAGGGTAACACGATGTTGGCACCAACATACATTTCGCGGCCCCAGAATTCGCTCAACTTCTCACTGCGGATCTTGATATGCTTCAATGACTTTGTGTCTTCGTGGTTGCCATGGTTGCATCCACCAATTTCGTTTCCGGTAAGGTTCTCAACCGCTGTAATGTTATTGAAGGTCAACTTGAGAGTTTGCGCGCCACCGGAGATGTTGACATCTGTGATAGGCGTGACCAGGCTCCCGTAGCCATTGACATTAGGCGCACCGTCACCACATGAAAATCGGACGCTGACTTTGGATCCATCACTGCGAGTCACCGTTTCGTATCTAGTGAGGAAAGCTTGCACGCTGTAGGTGCCTGGGTCAATATCGCTCATGCCAACGTTCGGCCAGCCGTAAAAACCAGTCGCGGCACTACCATTGCTTCCTCCAGAAAACATGACGGCGCCCTTCGAACCAAAGTCGTATACGTTCTTTCCGAAGATCTTGTTGGGTGATGAGGTAACATCGGTGTCTTCGAGAGGACCGGTTCCATTGGGCGCAAACATCAGAACGATGCGGCCAGCCACCGGAGTGTCTAAAAGGCCATTCGCTACTGAGAGTTTAACATTGAGGTTGGCGTTATGGTCGCGCTTGGCGTAAATTTTGGTTGTAGATGCGGCCAATGCGCATATCGCGAGCGAAGAGATGAAGACTTCAACATCTTGTGTAGGCAGGTTGTTGCCCAGTCCGACCGATTGCGATTTAAACTTGCACTTGTGCTGACCCAAGTTGTCGTTGAGTAGACAAGCCTTTTGATATCAAGTGAAGCTTTGACTTGCCATGACGGTGAAGGCTTACAGATAGGCTAGTAGAAGTTCTAGCCGGATAAAGAAGGCGCAAAGTTAATCGGTTCCTACACGGGAAAGACAGATAACTACCCGAAAGTGAAAGCAATTGCGACAAATAGAAGCAAATCTTTGTTTGAAAATGCTTCTCGTCGGGTCCCCAGTTACGGTGTGGATATCTTGCAGCGCTAGCGTTGTTCCATCATAACGGTCTTCAGTATCGCTTGCGTTGGAACAGCGACGTCCTAGGCATGGAGGTCAACGTAGGACTAACCAAATCGACCGCTTTCAGTGTTATTGTGACGGTTTCCATTATCAGAAAGCGTTATGCGAAGAATTGCTGAGCTGGTGCTGGCGGCCTAAATAATGACAATCGTCAGACGAGCCATATTGGGCCGGCAACAACGTGACAGTGGATAAGGATTGCCAAAGGCACTCCATTTGTGGATGCCTCTCAATAACCCAAAGACGAGGTTCTTGGTTTCAGTCTTGTGTAAATGCGATGAGACGATATATAATGACATGTCAGTATCAATCTAAGCTCCTTGACGTCACGACTTTACCTAGGTGGGAAACACTTACTCGTGCAGGTGCGTCTGAGTATCCCTATTCTTCAACATGATTCATAATCTATCGATCCAAGATGAATCATATTATTGTTGATCACGCAAAGCTTGGCGCGATAAGATGTCTCCACAAAGGCAACGACTCTTTCATCAAGATCCTGGGCCTGCCTTACGGAACGGTTTCCCAGCGCTTCGCCCGAGCAAAGCTACTGCATAGGCTCTCAGACGCTAATGGCAAAAGAATCAAAGATGGTGTCTTCGATGCAACAACAACAGGAGCTTCCAGTATCCAGCCATGGGGTAGTGTAAAATCCGATGCTGCCAATATTCCGCTTCCAACCTACAATTTACCAGAGGATGAAGAACAGTCTGAAGATTGCTTGAACTTATCGATACATCTACCTCAAATATGTATTGGTGAGGACAAAAAGCTGCAATCTAAAACAAAATTGCCGGTCTTCGTCTTCATCCACGGTGGTGCCTACTTCCTCGGTTCAGCCAATAGACCCTACTACAACCCCGAGAACCTAGTAGACCACGCTATCCGACGCAATACACCGGTAATATTCGTAGGAATCAACTACCGACTCGGTGCGCTCGGTTTCCTGCACTCGAATCACGCAGGAGATCTGATACCAGCGAATAACGGGCTTCATGATCAAGTCCTAGCCTTCGAGTGGCTGCGCGAGAACATCGAGGGTTTTGGTGGCGACGTGGATAACATCACTGTCATCGGCCAAAGTGCGGGAGGAGAAAGTGTTTCCGTCCAAACCGTGCACAAGCCGCTGTTCAAGCGCGCAATCATGTTCTCCGGTACGCCTGTGACGATGCCCGCCATGACGCCTGACGAGCACCACGACAACTTTCTCTCGCAAGCGAAGAAACTGGGTGTCCGTACTGAGGAAGGGGACGGGAGTGGAAGAGATGCAAAAGCGATTGCGGAAGAGATGATCAGTATCGATGTTTCTAAGCTTAGAGACCTAGCCTGGGTCGGCTTACCGTGCACGAAAACTACTTTTTTTCCTTTCGAGCGACCAAGCATGGAGTTGGCAAGAAAAGGCAAACTAGCTCCATCCAACTGGCATAACTGGGCAAAGCCTGTTGAGTCGCAAATTATTGGATCGACTACGTACGACGGCGGTATATCCTACAACATGATGAGCAAGGACCCCAATCGAAAGAACCACGCCCAAGCTTTCGAACACATTGCAAAAGATGTCTTGGAGTTGAAGCAGAGCGAAGAGTTGCTCGCTATCTACGGTATCAAACACGCTACCGATGATGCACTTGCACTCCAACGAATCTGCCTTTTCGAAAGTGACATTGGTTTCTTCGCTGCTGCGCTCAGTATCGCCGAGGGCGCTCAAATTCGTGACACGTACTTTCACATATTCAATCTCCCCAACCTTTTCTCAGGCCCGATACGTGATCAAGGTGCTTTCGCAACACACACTTTCGATATTGCGACGTTGCTTGGTGGGGTGCATGAAAATATGCTGCCAGCGCAGTACGCACCTGTGCTATCGCGATGGCGTGATAAGATTCTCGATTTTGTGTGCAAGGGTACTCCCCCTTGTGCGAGGTACATCGGAGAGAATGAACGGGCAAGATATGGATTGATGGTCAGTGAAAGAGGCGTTGAAGAGGTTAATAGTTGGGATTGGCTGGGAAATGATAGCAAGAGAAGAGGCAGTTTGTTTCAGCTGGCTGAGGGCATCGATGCGGATAAAGGCTGGGACATACTTTGGGTTGATGTATGTAGACGATTTCTAATGCGTGGGGAGTAAGTCGGGATGAGCCCGGTTGTTAAAGAGCGGCAGCTGAATGGGAAGAAATCGCTATCATTCGAATTCGTGTCGAACATGGATGTTACGGACGCTTGCTAGATATCAGAATGCACATCGAACCTCAGAAGACAGCCAAAGCATTTGGCGGACTACAGATCAAACCGGGAATGTTCAAAGGCACGCCCGTAGGTAGGAAACTGTATCTCCCCTTTTCCGCACTGTGCTTGCTGGGCTTCTTCCAGCCCCACAACTCGCCAATAGTCATGCCAAACATTGCCAGCAACCATGGATGCAGCACCAAATCCTGCACTCCCTTTACCTTCCCCCTCTTCACTCAACGGCAGCAATGCTTCAAAAGCGAATGAATTTCCTGCAACAGCTGAGAACTTGTGGTTTTACAGCCACCGCACCATCTTCATCGTGCCTTCAACGCCTATGGTTTGCATGTTGCCCATTTTGGTAAAGTCATCGGCGGTTGGATTTTTGAGAGTTTTTGTAGTGCCTGTATGGATGAGCAGCACGTCGCAGAGCGAAGAGGTGGTGTTCTGCCACTTTACGACTGCTTCAATCTCCGTTACGCTGATGCGGTGGCCGTCGAACGGGCTGGATACCGCTTCATCGACTGTTTTGCCAGCCTTCACTGCTTGGGCCTCCAACCAGTCTTTGTAGTCTATGAGAACATCGCGCGCAACGAATGCGCCGGTGCTGTGCCAGTGATCTAGGATGGGCAGCTCGTTCCCCTCCGTTTTGGTACTTAAGAGGCCTTCTATTGTAGCCTTTGTGCCATTATATGACAGCCGGGTTCTGGGGTCTTGCCAAATGACACAGGGACTCATTGGCTCGAATTTTGCATGTCAAAATGAAGCTCAACACCCCAATCTTTCCTAGGTCCCATGCCAGCTTCGTCCAAGATCATGACCGTATGAACGGTTCAATACGCCCTGGCATGAGAACCTTGATGGCATTCAGTGGCCAACTGTGTGGTGGGAGTCAGACAATTGTGTATGCGATACGTTCGAGGCCTATTTCAAGGAGATGGATATGCCGTCTCGCGCTTCCTTACAAGCCGCCGCGACAACTTCCGGGGTGAGGAAGTTTAATGTTCCGCGGACGTCTTTCATCCCATCTTTGTCGAATACACCCCATGGACAGCCCTGTGGCATGCAATATACTTTCGGGAGATCGTCAAAGTTGGGTGTAGGAGACGTCATTGTGTGGTCATGGGGTGTGTAAGGGTGATATGGGACATCACCGTTGAAGAAAAGGCAGCTGCTCCGACCGTATACATCGTGTCATCGACCCCACATATTGCGATAAAAAAAAAGCCTGGAGCGTTGACGTGACGATGCGCCGTGGCTGTCAAGGAAAAGAAGCATTGAGCCTCTCGTCCTTTGCCGACGATATTATCATCGCAAGTGCCGAAAGTGCCTGGGTTGAAGCAGTCATTTGCCTACTGTAATCATTAATTGCTCTTGAACATGTGCTTGAGTCCACAGCAACTCCAGGACCGTACCTAGTGAAGCTACCTGCTCCTGAAGGAAGCCGCAGCGGAACACAACAAGACGCAGCTTACTATCCAGCAATTTGAAAAAAAAAGAAGCCTACCCCAGGCTATTGGCCGAGACCTATGGTCTTTATGCAAGTGCGGCCGACGTGCAACCCTATGAAGCCCGAAGACGTGAAGAGCAGGAGTACGAAAGTGTACAAGCTAAGCTGGAGAGCGATGTGGAGTATGTTGATCAACACCCATTCACCTAATGACTATTGATAGCGCACAGAGAATACGACACATGTAGTCGCTGCTATGGCATGGCAGCATGTAGGCAGATCAGCCAGCGCATGTTCTAGACGCTACCGCAAGAGCTGAGAGACTTGGTATACAGTAGATTGGCGAATTTATGTATTCCGGAAGAAGACGTGGAAAAAGAGGAGATGGATAGTGCAGAGTTGATGAGAAGGATTTGGTACGCCACAGATGCTAACCAATCCACGCCGCTCTACAACCGCTTCTTGTTCCTCCGACGGCATTGCTTTCAGGCTTCATACATGGGTGTCGAGTTTGTCAAGGAGCTAATTATTACGCATTTTCCACTCACACCCTTTCGATTGCGGGTCGAGGAGTTGTACGCTCGGCGCGGCCATGAAGAGTTTTTCATGATGGATGGATTTAATCTCAGATGCCCTTTGGGAGAGCTTCTAGCGCGAGTTGAAATCTCGATTACCTCACTTAATGGTCCACTGAGAGAGATGCTACAGGCACTCATGGCTATCAAGAACCCCGATTGTATCATCAAAATTACCGCGCCAGCATCTATACCACCCCGTTATTCCTATGGCTCAGAGGAACGGCCAGCTACTTCGCAACAACTTCTTGATGCACTTGCCCTCAACCTACGGCGGATGAGACTGAAGGGGTTTCGTGTACTTGTTCGGCATGATGGCTCAGCCATCTACACTGCGAATGAAAAGCCCGAAGAGCCAACACACGGCACGCCAACACTTGTAGGTACAACAATAAACAGAATCCATTACACTAGTGATTAGCCCACTCTAGAACACCCCAGGAGTCAAGCCTAGCGAGCCATCAGCAAGCGAACGTCGACCAGCCCTTTCTTGTACAACGAGTAATGTCACTAATCCTACAGCTGCTGATGCCTCAACCGCAAGCAAGAGGCAACAACACAACGAAAGCCCAGAGGATGTGCGAGCCTTTTACGAAAAGAGACAAGCAGAAGTACGCGCCTTCTTCGACTCACAATGGATGGAATAGAAGGTGACAAGGCCAAAATGAGCCAATAGCATCTCAGTCGCCATAGGAACAGCGACCGGTAACCAACGTCGGCGTCGGCTCCTCTGTTCCAACACCACCACGAACCTCCGCCACCTCCGCCACGCGACCCGCAGCACCGTCCCACACGGGATTCTTCCAATAATACATAACACTTAACAATCTTCTTATCTTCCTTTCGTGCTCGTGGAGGAGGCCAAAGATGTGACATGTTCAAGGGGGAGAGGATGTTAGAACCGGTCCTTTGTGGGGACAAGCGTTGAGAATGTTTTACTTTGGGTTTTTACTTACCGAGGGAGCAGCTTGATATAGCATTGCAGAAGACTGGGTCTTTTTTTGTGGGGATGGTACTTGTTATCAAGGCTTTGCAGTGGTGTTCTGACGGAATGTTTCATGAGCGATAGCATTGGCTATACTATCCGTGCACCGATTTCATAGACTGATGAATTACTGTCGAATGGGTGAAAGTACTTGGGAGATAGACGATACGAGTGAGATTGAAGAATCGCATAAGGGTGAGAGAAACAAGTTGTTCAGCCCTAGCGGCGCCTCTAGGATACTGGAGTTTCCTGACGTACTGTTAGCAGGTTTTCTATGCAAAAGGTTGATTCCGCTCACCACTTTCAAGACTTCGTAGGGGTTGTCGTTATCCAAAACTACGGCCTGAGGCTTCACTCCATCTGTCCACTTCCTCTCCCATTCAACAGCGCCATGAGAGCCATTCACAGGCCCGCTGTCTCCCGAACTTGTCGTGCCATTTGGATGTTTACCCCCATAACCAGCATCACGGCCCTCTGTTGCTGCTCCATGACCCAGCCTGTCTCCGTTTCGACTGCCTTCGGAAAATGCCTGATCGTTTTGCCCATATACCGATCTACCTCCGGTCAGCGCTTGCAGCTTGTCACCAACGCGGGTTCCAGGCTTGGCTAGCGCCTCACCCTCATTGAGCCTGCGTAGGATGATGTAGCCCACGAGGCCCCAGATGAAGATGAAAGTGGCCGAGCAGCTGGCGATGACGACGGTTGGGACGACGAAAACGAGAGCAAAGCCAACGACGAAGAAGGTGAGGGCTAGGGAGACGATGAGACCGAGGAAGAGGCAGGTGGCCAGGGAAACGAGCAGGGTGGCGGCTGCAAAGGCGAGGAAGAGGATGAGTGGGAGGCCGGTCAATGCCGTCTGCACAGCGAGGAAGGCCTGCGAGAAATTTTCAGCATTGAAGTTTTGGTCAGCTGGAACGACATACGGCGGCTTTGGGGTTGTGGTGGGCGTAGACGCGAGCGCGCTCCATCATCTGCTCACGTCGCCTGTGTGGAAGGACGTGGTTGGTCGTGTGTTCGAATCGGGCTTCCACACTCCTTGTGGCATGTTGGACCCGATGACCGACAGTACCGGCCATGTCTCCCGCTGTCTGGATCATGGTGGGCATTGCGAGGATTGGACCACGAAGCCAAAAATAGGCAAGCTCTGGGGATGCCGAGTGCAGCAGTCTGGGTCTGGAACGCGTGGTTCGCGTGTACGTCATTCATGCCCTCCGCGCTAGCAGCCACCCCGGCCGCTCGGCTACCATGTGCGACCTCACCGCCCACCGTTCTGCCAATTCGAGATTGAACTTTTTGCCATGTCGCGACACGCCCTCCCGTATCGCGCCCGCACCACCGACATGAGTGAGAAGAAGAGGAAGAGAAACGGCGAGAATGGCGAGCGGCCGAAGAAGAAGACGGCCGGTTTGCCGCAGGGCAGGGTCAGGGTTGAGATGGTAGAGAACACAGAGACACTGGGTCCGCTGCTGGGTACGTGACTGCATCTCCGGAGACTGGCGCATGCCTCTCCAATCTATCGCGACCTTATCAGCATCGCGGCGCATCCTCTTCTCCCTCAGCTAACCTTTGCAAGCTGTCACGCCTGGCCTTACTATTCCACCCAAGATTTCCTTCAACCCCTACAAGCGCACCAAGGTCCTCCCGCAAGGCGAGAACACCGAGCTGCTATTCCAGTCTTCCGACCATCCCCGTCTGGACTACACCGCACAGGAAGAGCGCGATGGAAGCTCCGAGAGCCAGCTCCAAGATTACATTGGCGTATACGACCCTGCGACCAGCAAGCTCCAAATCCTTCCCGTCAAGAGAGTCGTTGTACGGAGCACACTACGAAGCGAGGCCGAAGAGATGCAACAAGAACTGGCCGCTCTCGAGGCGCAAAACAACACCATCACGGCGAAGAGAGCTGCGCTTGCGGCAGAGTTCGGATCCAAGAAGTCTAGGAAAGCTCTTGAGGACAGAACGCTGAACGCAATTCAGAGTGGCGCAGGAGCCGACGAGGTCGCTGAGAACGTCCTGCAGCAAATGTCCTCTTCAACAAGCGTCATGCCTACCAGAGAAGACCTCGCAGCAGCTGTCGACAGCTCCAAGCCACGACCGATTCCCAATCTCGCGGCCGAATATCCTCCTGACGTCTATCCTATCGAGGTAGTTGTTGGTAGCGAGCTGATGACTATGCTAGAAGTGAAAGACTGGGTACAAGCATCAGCCGCTGGTCAAGGTGTCAGCGTCACCAGCAAGTATGTCGCCAAGCGCATTGTGAAGCTTGCGAAGAACAAGCAAATCCAGAAGTTGAAGGTCCTGCGCTTCATCTTGCTGTGCATCAACTTTAATGCATCCTTGATTGGCGGAGGCGGCCCTCGACCGAAGAAAATCCCCATCAAGGGCAAGTTGGAAGCAGCCATGGGTGAAGATACGCCGGCTGGATGCGTCATGGCAATCAGGCGGAAGTTTGCCCCAGAGGGGTAAGTTCCGTTCTCTTTCAAAACCGTAAGCGTGTCTATTAACATGCCTAGCAACTCCGAGATGCCCCGTTGGAACGTTGACAACCTCATGACCCACATTGCAGCTGCCGCTCTCATCGTCGACGATCACGCAGTGGACGTCAACGATCTCCGAGAAGACCTCAAGCTTGAGAATAAGGAGTAAGTACCGTTACCAAGATGAATCTGCGCCACGACTAACGCTCCATAGAATCAAGCAATACTTTGCGGAATTGGGCTGCAAGCTCACAGCGCCCACACAAACAGATCTTACGAACATGAAGCTCACCAAAGCCGAGACTGCGAACCATTTCATCGCAAAGCTGAAGTTGCCATTAACTTTCCCCAAAGTTGGTGGTGCCCGACCGAAGAAGAGGTAAAACAGGTTACAAGTCAATAGTACGCATCACATGCCGGAGTTCGGGAATAATATCATCGACAGCTATGAATATCAGATCATTGATCAATCCGGCGTAAGCCTTGTCTTCTCCATTACTTAATTAGGCCTTTTTTTTTCCTTTTCTTCTTCTTTGGTTTCCCACGAATGCGGCTTGACTCGGTGGTAGCTCGATGGGCATGCCGATGCCCTGGAACCACTTTTCTCCTCTATAATCTATCTCACCACTATCTACTAACTCGAAACACTATTTGGGTGGAAAGGATTCCATGACGACAAGTACCACGATATCACCCTCCGTGCTGAAAGCACACGTTGAGTTCAGCGTCAAACTACGATCAAAGCGTGACACCAGCACAACGCCATATCGCGCCTCGCCCCACAAAAATCGCACACCACCGCACCCCGATCTACACACGAAAGAAAGCCAATCCAAAATGCCGTATACTTGGATGCACGGAAGCTACTCTCTAGCTACATCATCGACCTATCCCCTTCCCGCGGTGCACAGAAATCGAACTTGCCTAGCAACCCTCATCATGACATCACCATCGTCACCACAGACATCATCTTCAAAGTGACGACACCACATCTTGATCAAATCTATTGCACCAATACATATATATATATATTTATATTCAACCCTCACAAGCTCATATACTACATACACACATATACATTCCCTTTTGCGACAAGTCCATGCCAAAATCTACCGGTCCCCTCCTCGAACAACTCGGCCTCGGCACCGCAAACCAATCCACACCAAACACCACCAAGCCTACTTCAGCAACAGACAGCATCAGCATGAGCGACAACGCTACTTCTGCGGCCGACAAAGTTGGCGCCAACAAGGCCACAAATGCCATTCCGCAGGAGAACCCTAGTGTACTCTCGAGCGCGGGTGCGATTGGAAAGAATTGTAGGTTTACCAATTTCTCGGACCTCTCTCGCTCTCTTTCTCGCTCTCTTTCTCTTTCTCTCTCTCTTTCTCTCTCTCTCTCTCTCTGCATGCCACGCCTGTGGACATTATGCCCGAAGTCAAAGCCGTGCTGACAATGCTTTTTTTCCCTTGTAATAGTCAACCCCGATGGCGCGGTAGGACAGATTGGTGAAAAGGTCGGTGGTCCGTTTAGCAAGGATGGCGTGATTGGTAGTCAATTTGATGCCAGCAAGAATGGTATCGCTGGACATGTTGAGCGCGCCGTGGATGGGCCAAGTAATCCTGCTGGGAGCTCAAAGTGAAATGTCTGTCTGATGGATCAGGGCGGGTAAATTGTAATATAGCCAAGAGGCAGAAGGAAGAAAAGGAAAAAAAGAAAGGAAAATTCTCAAAATTTGTCAAACGTCGCAATATCAACATGGAAGAATTGAAGCATGTAATTATTGTCTTTTACACAAGGCACAACAGAACATGTCCCTCTTCACAAGCACGCATTTGGTCTGGACTTGTCACCACAAAACCTATTGGCATTCGGTAGAAATGGAATGATAGGTGACTAGTCATTGTGTAAATGTAGATGATGTTATCACTAGCGCCTGAACACATCCTTCAAAGTCATCCTGTCCATATCCAGACCGCAATTACAAGAACTGTACATGACATTTCTAGTTTGTACAACCTCTACTCTCCAAGCCTGCGACCAGGGCCCATTCCACCAAAAGCCGTGCTTGCGCCAGTAGACCTGCCCGTGCTCCCCGATGCACCACTTCCAGGCGCACCAGCGGCCCTTCCACGTCCCTCAACAACATGTCCGTATCCCCTGTTTTGCACACTGCCTGGTGCCGCACCGAACCAACGCTGAACCATCTGAGGTGTATGAATGTAGTTTGTTCCACCACCAAACGTAGGCCAGATTCTCGTAAGGAAGTCGTAAAGATGGGCGGCAACAAGACCGGTCAGTTGTGAAGCGGCTGCGTCAGGCCCGTCGATGATAAAGGTGAGGAAGAGCATGGCGAAGGGCAGGTACTTGGCGTCAAAATTGACGATGAAGAATTGTACGGAACGCGTGGGATTGTCCTGGCCAAAGGTGTATGCGTAGGCAAGGGACAGCGCTGGGAGAAATGTGTATGCGTTCAATAGACCGCCTGCCGTTGTCTTCACATGGACTGTTAGCACATGTCCATTTCATTGCATCGATACCAAAGGATTCAACAATAAGCAGAGGAAGTCGTAAAAGTATGTAGGGAGCCAACACCGCCTTGCGAAATGAAGATCCGCAAAGCTTTAAGTGGCAATCCCACCATGCCTACATACCCCACAGCCCCTTTTGGATTTTGTGAATGATGGGACTGCGTGATATGCAAGGGTGCTCTTCCTCAATTCCAGGAACCGCTTCAGCTAGAAAATTATGACTGAGCGGGCAGATATGTTGAGGTGGCTGAGACTGGAGTCTTTTTGTCGCAGACAATTGTGTCGATGCGGTGTGTATGTGCATGTACGTGCGATGGTGTGTGTGAAATAGCTACGAGCAAGTACTTACGACAATGACGCTGCCGACGAACAAGGTATACACGAAGAAGTCGCCGGGCTGCGAGAAGCGACTGGACTCGCGCTCAATGGCGCTGCCGTACTGGTAGAGAAAGTATGGATCAAGCAGGATAGCGAACTTCGGCTTCGTGATCAGAAACGCGGTGAAGACACGCCAGAGCTGGGGAAACATCTTGGTGGTGAAGACATAGTGGCTCGCAAAGAAGTACTGGTAGAGGCTAATGACGCCGCCATAGCCCAAGGCGGACACAACAACTGCTGCAGCCGTGATTGTCCTGTGGGAAAGCTGTTAGCGAATGCTCAAACGCGTTGTTCGTACAGCATGGTGAAAGCTGCGAAGCTGCTAGAGCTTGACTGTGAGGGGATAAGCTTACCTAGAGACTGGCGGGAGCGTCCAAAACACGTCCATCGTTGCTTGGAGCTGTGGCAGCCGTATTCAAACGAGACGGTGAAGAGTGGTGGGCGAGGAACAGCGGAATGCTGCCTAAAGAACAAGAGGAAGCGAATTCGCAAGGTGGCTTTTGAAGGAAGCGGCGCGCCTTCGGTGGGGAGGCCTTACGTCAGCCGTGCAGCATCACACAAAGGCCCCTCATTGGCCCGCCATTCCCGCATCGCGCCGACGCATTGAGGGTGCAGACTATCAAAGAGCTACTTTGTGACTTACAAAGTTGCGCACCAAGTAGAATCCGGAGATGTGCAAGTATAATACGTACTGTGGAAAGAGCAACACTATTGTTTTTTTGTTTTTTGTTTTTAGGTATGCTGAGTAGTTGTGATAACTAACATGTTGCTTGCCGCTCTCCTCGGAAGCAAACTTCCTCAGCCGCCATCAGTCCAGACATGATCGCCTATGATATCGTACACCTCGAAAATCTCCAGTGAGCATCTCTCCATTGGCTCCTCAGTGTTTTTTTTTCCTTTTTACCCGCGCTCACGAACCCTTCCCATTCGGCCCATGCACATCAGTCTCAGCCCCCACCCCCGGCGTGCCTCTCTCCTCGTAGGAATCCTCATATCGTCGCCAAATCTCCATATCTCTCGCCAGTCTCTTGTGATGTCTGACACGGTGTTGATAGTTGACCATGCGCTTGTCCGCTTCGAGCATACCGCCTAGTATCATGCCGGACATTTGTATGTATCTGTGTGGAGGGTGAGATTGCGAGGCAGAGTATATGTTTGACAATGGATCTTGGGGCTGTATGGGCTGAAGAGAGGAGCTTACGTTTTGAATTGAATGGTAAGACCGCGGTATACTGGGGACATGGTGTATGCGACACCGCCTGCTACGGCGAAGAAAGCGCCCCACTGGATGAAAGAGTCAGTTAACTCTTTTGTATCGCACTCTATCACTAAAGCTTTCGACACAAAGCTGCAAGGTATCTGGAATAGATCGCATACAACAGATCCAATTGCATGTGCGCATCATGAGAGCATTCCAACCGCCAGCAGCCAATGTCTTTCTTCATCATTTCTCTTGCCTTTTTTTTGCTTTTTTTATCCTGCCACCTCTCACAGACAGATACAGACATCACTAGATCTCTTCAAAGGAGAAACAGTCACATGCGTGCCCCAATGAACATACCTTTGTACCTCCCACTAGCGCACCACGCGCCGCTTCCCACGCCGCCTCGTTCGTCTCCTCATCTCTTTCCAAGCTGCCATGTTGTCTCACCATCTTGTCAGCCAAAAAATCATTCGACAAGAAAAAGCAGTTGACGATAAATTTGATGTTTTTCGCAGCTCGCTTTTGTCGTGTTTGAGAAAGTGAGAAGGGCGAGTGATTCAATGAGGTGATGTCAACACCCATTTTCGGTCGGAGCTCGGACGAGCTTATTTAGCGGGGGTAAACGCGGTACCCCCAAGGTAGGGGACCCACGCGCACGCAACCGCAACATGAAGGACAGAAGATACGAGAAACCCATAAGATTGCTACATGTCCCAATATTTGTTTGTGATTATTGCAATGTACTCGCAAAAGACATGTTCATGATAGCAACTGTGCGTGGGAAAGTCCTGAGACTTGCATCATTGTTTGTGAATGATTCTATGTGGTATCTTTAAAGAGAAATTGCTTCCGATCCAGCCAGCCACTCCCAAGCCCTTCGAACGTTTGTGTATGTACTCGAAAAATAATAATAAGGGAGATCGTTGCATGGAAAGAGAACAAACGATACACCCCCATCTTGAACAAATGTACACTCCGAGTCGTTGTTACATGGTGGAAAAAAAAACGCCGATTGACCTCCCTTCATAGAGATATATACGAAAACAAAATCTATGTGTACAAAAGTAGAAAGTAATTGGAAAATAGCAAAACCGCAAGAAAACATGGCGAATATAGATGATAGGGTATTGAGAATATCATCCCAAGTTTGCTTGGAACGCGAATGCTGTCGCTCTTCTGGTTAGGTCGGGAAGGGAAACCCAACGTGCGTGCTGCCAAAAGACATCTCAAGCTCTTTTTCCAATGGCGTGACATCGTAATCGATTGTTGTCCTTGGTGTGGTGGAGATTTCCGGCATTACGCTGCCGAGTTGTAGATCTTTTTCAGCTGTTGGTGTACTTTCGATTGTGACTTTATCGAGGATTTTGCCTAAACTGCCCGCTGTGTCTGGCCTTTCGAAATCTTCTTCATCGACGTCCATAGCGGTGGGTATGCCATGCGCGATGTTGTAGTTGCGTAATAAATATTGTTGCAAACGATACTCTTGCCGGGCCCAGCTCTCATCCACAAGCCCGAGTGCGGCCTTAATGTCCTGGTCTGATAGACCCATCGGATGATTGGGCTCCTTTGACGTCTTGCTGGCTGCTCGGCTTGAGAACCTGCTTCGAACGGACGAAGATTTCGATTGTGTGTTCGTCTGTACGTCGTCGCGCATCGATTTGACCTGGTCTTCTGTTTGCTTCAGTGCCATTTGGCGCGATTCTTGCATAGTAGGCAGATAGAGAAGGGTTGTGTTGCGATGAAGCGCATTTACGAGATCAGTAAAGCCAGTCAAGGCGATACCGTTATCTTCGCAGTGTAGGTATTGTAGAGTCGTGTTAACCTTAAGGACATCTGAAAGGGTACTCGCGCCTTGTACACCAAGTCTTTGATCTACGGATCTTAGTTGCTTGTCCGTAAAACAATAGTGACAGGGAGGAGCTTACATCTGATGTATAGAACGCGCAACGTTTTGTTGCGCTGAAGACCCCGTAATGCCCTGTTGATACCAACACCTAGCTTAGTTGTCTCAAGACGAGAGTCTTCGCCAGATATATCAAGCCATTCAAGGCTCTTGTTATCAGCAAACATCTTCTCCATTGCCTGGCACGTCTCTTCTGAGGCATCACATGGCAATGAGGCCCGCGAGATATCGAGCTGTCGAATAGTGTTATTAGCGGCCAACGCTAGTATCATCTTTCGAAAGTCGGCGTCTTCTTCAAACTCGAGGAGGCGGATGGTAAAGTTGGACGGTGCCAGGCCGCTAGCGATAGCTCTTGTCAATTTGTCCAAATCCTCTTCGATTCGGTTCTCACTGACGTCGAGATGTAGCTCGCGAGCTTTGCCTGGATGTTCAGTCATCGAGTGCAAGAGATATGCGATGTCTTTTCCAGTGAGAAAGCAATGATCTAGTTTGATCTCGCGAAGAGCTGAAGACCGCTTGTAGTTGACTAAGTAACCGGCGATTGCGTCGACCGTAGCAGCATTGAGCGATGTGCCGCTCAGGGTCAATTCTTGTAACCTCCAACCGTGGAATGTCTCAACAGATATCAGTGATTCGAGTCCAGATGACCGCGCGACATGTGATAAATTAAGTCGTGTGAGATAGCCAAAAACGCCAATCTGAGAGTCAAAGATGCTAGGTGAGAGCCGGAAAGGATTCGACGATAGATCAAGGGTCTCTAGCGTAGTTTCTTGAGCACGGAGCGCATCTAGAACAAGAGATAGTGAGCGATCCGTCAAGCCACATCCGCTCAACTCAAGTCCTCGTAGATGGCAAGCTCGCTCGACACCTGCAGCAACAAGATAATCCATGTCAGTATCTCCAAGCTGTATCTTGTTCAAAGCTATCCAGTCGACATTGGTTGTTTGGTACTTGCATAGTGGAAACAATGCTTCCACAATACCGCAACCTTGGTCTCTAGCGCTGCCTCTAGACTCTCCATGCTCTCTAGGCTGTCGTGTGATGCAGGACGTGAAGTCCATTCTTCGAAGTTTCCGATTCGTAAGGGCCAGCGCACGAATTTCCTGGACTAGTAGGCAAGACCGCTCCAACTCTTCAACATCCAGCCGCGCATATGTGCCGCGTTTTGTCTTGAGGCAAAGGTGTTCTGCGCCATTCGAGTCTTTGAGTCCGTTCAAGACGTCCAGACGCACGTCTTTGAACGAGATGCCACCAAAAGTCTCATTGTACCTCAAGGCGCGCATGACAGCAAGGAGCTCAAGCGTTGTGTACTGTGTCCTACGCAGGCCAGTAGGTGGGAGCAGCTCGAACCGCGGAGCGTCTTCGGGCGGATAGGTAATTTGATAACTGATGTTTTCCGGCTGTATATCATAGGCAATGCAGTATCCCGTCAGGGTCCGATCCAAGGAATCGGGGTCTATAGGATGTGGGCTCTCTAGCCGTACAATGTCCTGATGCACATCTTCAGGGACCAAGAATTCGAACGGGCGGGTCTCCCACTCTGGCCGAAGATTGGCTTCTACAGATCGCAGGCGTACAGCAATGTCCCGTGAGGCAAGTGATGCCAAGTGGAGTACTTTCGGTCGCTCTATGGGTTTTCTACATAGCGTCAGAATTACGCTCGCTATGGGCATACAAGCACGTACCGAAAGGTCAATTGAAAGGTGTCGTCGATTTCGTTCACGCAAACTTCAGTCAGTGTGAGGATGCCATGCGACGACTGCATGCTGTGAGAGGCCAAAGAGGGGCTAGACGACCGCTGCGAAGGTGGCTTGAATAGCGGGATGATATGTACCTTGTGCACGCCGATTGCAAGAAAACATACAGAAGCAGATGCCTTGACCAGATCATCTGATGAAGATCTAGTCGTGGTTTTCCCTTGCGGGCGGAGAACAACCTTGTATATGGCGTAGTGCGGAGGTACATAATCACGCTCTGCTTCTACAACGCGTGCGGCAAGGTGTGAATTGTGTGCAGAAATGGGCTTTGCGTCAAACAAACGGGCTGCATTAGCTGCCTCCCGTATGATCTTGAGCCAGGCAAACATTTCTTCTGGATCACCGAATTGGAGAGTCATGGAAGAGGCATGATTTGACTCATCATCCAGGTAGTATAGCTCGAGTGCAAAGTGTGGTCGGCCGTCGTCTAGATGGTACACGGCAACAATGTGGCGCAAAGGGATTCCTTGGTGACGTTCTCCGGAAGATTCTGAGGCTAATGACTGAAGCTCGTGTGAGGAACCGATAGAGGGGCTGTGGCTATGCCTGTATGTACTCATGCGATGGGAAGATGGGACTCTGCGATAGTCAGTCCCGTCGCCGACGCCTGAAGGCACTGAAGCGCACGCGGGAAAGGCTTCGATCGCTTTGGACTGGTTCTTGAAGCGTACTAGATGCTTCTCGGTCAGGACCAAGTACTCCTTCTTTTTCCTGAACATGGAACTGCTCGTCTGGACCTCGCCTTGCTGTAGGACATGGAGATCGTGCACATCCTCCCACAAGTATTCACCAAAGATGGTCGAATTCCGCGTTGAGCTTGCCGACAGAGGCTCGGGGTCGTCGTCGGCGGGGGGTTTGTAACCACGAAACGAGCTGAAGACGGAGCTGGCGCGCTTCAGCTGGGCCTTGGAGAGGGTTGATCGCGACAAATCGGGCGTTTCTGCAATGGTGCTTCCGGCTGCGGTGCTGCTATTAGCCGAGGGCGTTTCGGTGTGTTGTGATATGTCGGAGAGGTTTGACATGAAGGAAGCGGTGCGCCGCTTCCGGAGTAGATTCAAGGGCTGCGATTCATCTTTGCTGCTCTGGGGTGTGAGAGCGTTTAAGGAGCTGCGACCGAAGATGCTCCGTCGTTTGTCTTTGGACATTCCGGAATGGCAGGTTTGCGCGCGCAGCCCAGTACGAGCTCGGCGGCACGACTATCGCATACAGAGTGCCCCTCGTTTGGAAGAAGCAATTGGCGCGTCGGGAACTATGATCAAAAAAGTCGAAGCGAAGGGCAAGCCAGGACAGCGGCGCTGGGGACAAGTTCGAGGCACGGCCAATCAACACGTAAGCGCATCCGGTAAGGATGGAGATGACGATGGTGGTACGGATATACGATGGGTGGAATGGAGATGGACTTGGGGCTCGGCTGTGAGCGAGAGGGGGTGGGCAGGTATGGTGCAACCAGGACGTCTCATTATTCGTGTGCCGTGATTGCGCGCGACCGGCATGAGGATTTCCAACGACGCTCTGCGTCTGAATGAAAGGACCCGGGCCAATTCAACGGCGCATCTCCAGGGCGGCGCTTTGGGCAGGGGATGACGGGGGGGGGCCCAGCAGCCGACGCGTACCAAGCGAAGAAGAAATACGAACAACACGCGGTACAACTACCGCAGAAGAAAGCGAAATTCAACACTCTTTCTCTCTCTCTCTCTCTCTCTCTCTCTCTCTCTCTCTCTCTCTCTCGCTCTCTCTGTGTGTGTATGTATGTCTGTTTCTCTCCAAAAGCATGCGCCCAACAGCGGATTGGGTGGGTCTTCCAGTGGTGCGTCACATGGTCGATCTTAATTGAGGATCGCCCGGCGTTTGTTAACGCCGACATGATTTTCTGAGCAAATCGCAACCGCGCCGCTGCCATCACATGTCGACCGCCGCCTTCGCCCCTCCCTTGACGAAAACGTTGTGATGCTGAGTCGCCAGCTGGTGCGAGCCTCGTCATGGCAGAGAGCCCCCACCTGCCATTTGCTCGCTGTCCGAAGCCCGTTGCGACCGCTGCCGTGCCGGACCTTCAGCGCCACTGCCACTTTCCTGAAACGAACGGGGAGCGCTCCCAAAGCCAAAAAAGCCAAGGGAAGCACAAAGACTAGCGAAAAGGAGGCTGCCAACTCTGTCGATAATGCCAAAGTCACAGATGCCCACGCAGAGAATGTAGACAATAGCCCCAAGTCTCTCAAGGATGCACTGCTTGGTGACAAGGAGATGCAGCAGAAGCGGAGGAATCGCGAACGGGAGAGGCTTGAAATAAGCTCCCTGGAATCAGAGGACCTCCAATTCGAGGCCGTCGACGTGGGAAAGCCGCCCGTGCCAATGCTGTCCTACGGTCTTGATCGCGTGCTTTTCAATCCCGGCGTATACCGCCTACAAGATCCTCGCTCCAGAGTGTACAATTTCGATCCGTATCTAGAGAAGATTATGCCAGCCCATGAATTCGATTTTGAAGCCTTGAGCGAATACAAAACTTCATCCAGAGACGAAGAGCTGCTCGCCTTGACAAAACGCATTGGAGCCAAGTATACGGGCTCCACGTCTAGCATGTCGGGCATCCTCCAACACTTTCATTACATCCTCTCAAGCTTCAGGAAGCTCGACCACAATATGCTCTCGCGCCAGTTCCCAGACCCTTCGCCCAGGTTTTCCAAGATCACTCTCGGTCCCAGCGCTGTCTTCCTACGATACAAGGACGGCATCTACGCCATCGACGCGGACAAGTCTTACGATAGGCCCAACATTATGAGTTGGCTTGGCCATTCCCTGGAAAAGTTGCTCACCACCGAGCGTAGCGAATTTGAACGATATCGCAGATCGAGCCCCGAGCAAGCGCCCACCGAGGATAACGGCAGCCGTTGTTACCACTATTCGAAACAAGGCAATATCATGATGCGCTCCCAATTAGATGCAGTTGACCCTCGTCTGCCTGGGACTGGTGTGTTCGATCTGAAGACAAGGGCCGTCGTTTCAATTCGTATGAACCATAAAGAATATGAAGAAGGCTCAGGTTACCAACTGCGTCACGCTCTCGGCGAATGGGAGTCTTTTGAGCGAGAATTCTACGACATGACGCGAGCCACCATGCTAAAATACTCGCTGCAAGTCCGGATGGGGCGAATGGACGGTATCTTCCTTGCTTATCACAATATTGAGCGTATCTTCGGCTTCCAGTACCTCAGCTTACCCGAAATGGATGCTGTTCTTCACGGTCAGCATGACACAGCCCTGGGAGACCAAGAATTCAAATTGTCTATCAGTTTAGTTGATGAGCTTTTGACCAAGGCAACAGCAAAGTTTCCTAACACGGTAAGCTACCTTCATTCTTCTTCTACGAACAGGTACTAACGGTGGACAGACCATAAGGCTGCATTTTGAAGCGCGTGACACCAAAACCCCTTTCATGTACGTGTTCGCCGAACCTGTCACCGATGAACAAGCAGACGCGATCCAAAGCGCAGGGGAAGCTGCCCAAAAAGAATTTGCACGCACTGTCGTTGGCTTAGGAGGAGATGACCCCAAAACACAAGCGGATTGGCAGGAAATTCAGGACGACGTCGACGAGCAAGTCGGCGAAGACCAGAACAGTATCTCAGTATCCGAAGGTCCCAAAGAGGTTTCAACCGAAGAGAAACCCCTAGCCAGCATTGAAAGCGTCGTCGAGGGGGAATCCGGGGAGGAAGCCAAGCAAACCGTGGCAACCAAAGAGCAGGATCTCATAGCTACCCCGGCGTCCGAGGGGCCATTGATGGGATGGACCTTGACTGTCCGCAGTCTGGTCAACGGGGGCTACGTTCAGAGACCAGAAAACTTTTCCGATGTCGATGAGTGGAAAATTGAGTACCACATGAAGGAGATCCCCGAAGAGAACCGCTGGAAGCTGTACAACGCTGTGAGAGAGCGGAGACGTCAGCTCGTTGGCCATGACGAGGAAGCGGATAAGAACCTCAAAACCTACCGTGACCTTATCTCACGGTTTAGCCGTCGTGGGCGCAAATGGAGGGAAGAGCAAGACAAAATCGACGAAGAAAAGGGTGTAGAAATTTTCCGGCCACTCGGCCCTGGCTCAGATGCTGTCAGGTCGCATAATGAAGTTACGAAATCCACCACGGGAAAGGTAGATATCAACGACGACACGAAAGAGTCAGAGTCAGCCAACGAGGAGATGAAAGAGCCCGAGTCAACCAGCAAGGAGACGAAACCAGATGAGTCACTCAGCCAGAAGAAGAAAGAGAAGGTATTGAATGATGTGCCATCGTCACCGTCGTAGAGGAACTACCCTCAGCGCCGCTATGGTGTTTCTCACCAGTCTGGAAATGACTGTATATGGAGATCATGACTACGCTTTTGGGACTACCATGTAAAGTAAATGTAAAATATAGCTGTGAAGTCTGTGCAAATCATACATCATGAGTGTTATCGAAAGTCATCATGCAAGCCATTTGATAAGAGGCGCCTATGTGCGCAGTGAGAATGGTGATTCAGAAGCCGAGAGTGGTAGTGTGACGTAACAACTGTCAGTGCACCCCTGCTCCTCCGCCCGCAATTAGCGACTTGATAGCTCCGCATGGCTCCTCCGCAGCTCACGCTTTACGCTCCCCACCATGACTACCGCCATACAAACCACGAACCCGCCTTCTCCGGACAACCCGAGCCTACACGCACGCATTTACTACTAAAAAGCGCCTGCCGTTTGTTGTCTACGTCCCTGCGCTACTGTCGAACACGTTTGCGACTACGCGCCCGCCGCCGCCGCCACTCTCTCCCCTCCCTCTCTCTTCAAGATCCCATATACGACTCTACATTAGCGATATTTTTACCCTAGACTCCAGTCCATAACTCCACAGTCATGGCTGGGACGGATGTAGAAGAGAAGATCAACCAGCTTCTCAATTTTGGTGTCGACCAACTTGATAGAAATGAGCTCAGGCAACTTCTCGCGGTACGAACGGCGGCCTGCGCCCCATGAGCAACATCTAATTGCGTTCTGCAGAACCATAGCAACAACCTTGATGCTGCAGTGAACAACTACTTTGACAGCCAAGGTGAAGGTGGCATTTCCTCGCTGAAAACCCATCTACGCAACTCGCAAGCCAAGTGGGACGAGACGGCGTTTGGTGGAGCCATGTACGGTTCGGATGACACAAATGTTCCCAGTACGTCGAATTTGCTCCAAAGCAGTCTGGAGGGACAAAGAGGCTGACAGGCGCTGATTCTAGCTTTTAATATTGACTATGCACCAGGTCTTGAGAATTACCCCCACAGCAACGTCAACAGCAGAGCACCTACACGCCCACCGTCTCGCACGAGCATTGCATCTACCCAAGCGCAGGCCGGTGACGCTCCTATGCAGAGTCAGTACATTATACTAGGCTCAATACACGATGCGCGTAGGATTGACCATACTAACCGAGATTCAGGCATAGAAAACCAAGAATCGGGAGTCATCGGGCCCAACTCCAAATTCGGACCGGCAACTAGAGATAATTACGACACGTCTTCGTGGGCATTGGTACCGACAGCCACTGAGATCATCGCCGATCCCGTTCCTAGTCAACGAAAGCGCGAAGAAGGCCAACCCGCTATCCTTAAGCCATCCTCCAACTTCAATTACCTATCTAGCCTAATTCCGATCCTCCACTCAATACCGCTTTTTCGAAACGCATTGCTATGTCCCGGTATATGGAAGGAGGACTATTGGATAGGCGACGAGTGGTGGAAGGGCAACCCGACTGAGACTGCGCGCATAATCGAGGACAGCATGGGGCGATCGGAAGCACATGGATTGGAGATTCTTCATGAGGTGCAGCGGCTTATGGCTTTCTTGGACAACTCTGACAGGATATACGGGTCAGTGAATGCCTTGCTGCAGACGGAGGCTTGGACAGAGGCCCAGTCGGTTGTCGATGATCCGGACGACGACTTGCTAAAATTTCTGGTCATGTGGGGATTCGCGCTCCAAAGCCATGTGCCCGACGTAGAACTGAACGGTCTTCTCCGATCCACGGTCAATGTTGCGGGGAGCACACAAGAGAGCTTTGCGCTGGACACCACCGTCACACGCGACCAGTCTAGACCCGACTTTAGCTTGTACGATGTCCTCGACGACACACTTTTCTCTTCAGCTGTGGGAAGCGCCTATCTACGCGACACTAGCAATGTCCTCATAATTCGTCTGACCTCGTCAAATACAGAGGCGTCCGATCTTGGATGTCGCGTACCTGCCACTCTTTACATTGATCGGTATCTCGAGAAGAACAAACATGTCATTGATGGCATGTACAGTGACATCAAGCAACACGAGGAACGACTCAATGTCATCCAAACACAGGTGGAGAATTTGAAATTCCACACCCCAAACAAGGCGGGAGCAAAGAAGGTCGAATCATTGCAATTGGTGCGATCCAGCATGGCCGCTTATGAAGGTCAAGAAGATCAGTCGTCTTTTGAGGATACAGCAGTCCTATCTCAGCTTCAAGAGCTCTACAAAAGTATTGAGAATAAGCTCGCGACTCTTGCTGAGCAAACCCAGCAAGTGCAGAAGACAATCGCCGGTATCTCCGGTAGATTCAAGCCTACCGTAGACGATGGTGCTAATGACGCTTCCACTGACAAGGTCATGGACACTGTAAATGACGCGGCAGAGAAACTTGCAGAATCTGTGGCTGTAGATTTCCCTGAAGGCCAGGCTCCAGCGGATGCTATGCAGCACCCATACTTTCTCTACGGCGTAGCCACTCACCGCGACGTGGTCTATGTGCGGCACCCCGACATCAAATCCGACATTCCAGGTGCCACGCAGTGGTGGCGCATGCAATACGATTCCGAATCTTCAAATCCAGTAATCAGACGCGACCGCCTCTCGCTCGAGGAAGTCATCGAGCGCGCCACCACCGAATCCGCTTCCGCGCTTCTCGTCTATGCAAACGCTGAAGCTATATCAGTCGACCCCGCCCCACTGCCAAAGCCCCTCCAAGACTTTATCAAGCGAGACAACCTAAACTTTTTGGAAGAGCTGCAAAAGAACGCAATAGGATGGGAGGGCTATGACGATTATGGCAACACAGCACAGGATACTTGGAATGACGAGCCAGCCGAATGGGGTAAAAATGACTCGGGGTGGGAAAAAGACACCTTCCAGGACAATTCAGATTGGGGCGAGATCACCGCTAAAGATTTCCACAGTCGCACAAGAAACGACTCGAACATGAGCTCTGCGACATTGACTCCAAATACAGAAATCGACGACGAAGCTTCTGGTGCGCAGGAGATGATCGAGACGAATCCTGGTAGAAGTGCTGTCCCTGGCTTGAGCAGCGCCAGCAACGAGACGATTGGAAGGAGCGATGATGCCATGGAGCTGGATGCTGACAAACTTCAGAGCAAGGTCGGCTTTTCGGATGTTGATATGGCGGATGCGCAGGATGAGTCGCGCGCGCAACACATCGAGGTAGCGCCGAAGAAGGGTGGTTAGTATCACGCGATTTGATTCTGCGGATCGGAATGAGACTTGATGTTGGTGCGGCGGGTTTGGAGCATTTTGCGATGCATAGCTCGGCGTTTCCTGGGTGACCGACATACAGTGACAAGAAGGAGCAATCCCCCATACTAAGATGATGCATTGGGTAGAGTACGGTTGAGTACGATCATAGTATGACTGAGACCTAGAAAAAGACTCATTTCACATCTGTTTTCTTGTCTCGCCTTCTCACATGCTCCTACTACTTCGTCATTTACAAAGGTATATATAAACCGACTTTGCCGTTCCCTCTTCTTCCCCTTGCTGGTCTTTGGTCTTTCAAAATATGTTGTGAAGAAAAAGAAAAAACAATGTCCTATTCGCGCCATGCTGCTGCCTGTCGCCACCTTTTCCAAAAAAAATTCGATATGGAACCTGTCGAACCTAAGCTAAATAAACACCTCTTCCCGTCGGACATTCTATCTGCGCAATCCTCTACCTCTATTCTTCTCTATCCTAACAGTCTGTCTCTGTCAACACATGGGGATCTCCACCTCCGCGGTGCAAGAAGTTGGAATCAGTACATGAACATGAGAATCCAAGTCCTGGCAAATCGTCCGACTTCAAGATGTGGCTGGAGTTGTTGCCCTTCTTCCCGAAACTAGTGCATCAATGAAGCATGTTTCCTCTCTTTAGCGTTCTTCTTCTGGAGACCAGCCCTGCTGTGTTGGCATGGCGGCTACCAAGCGCTTTGTTACCAATGAGATAGTTCGAATCCCGATACAGCTGTTGGGATGTTGTATGCCGGGCCGAAACAGTGGGGAGTGTGTATAAATGCCCACCGGCCTTCTGCGTCTACCTCCGCAACACAACCGCCTTCTTCTTACTGCTTAAATCACTTGCGCATCGCTTCCATATCTTGCGCTGTGACGTTGCTTTACACGTGATATTAGATCTGTTGCGAACGGTCCATTGTATGTTTTGCTTCTTTCCTAGTGTAAAAATCCCATCCCGAAGCTTTCATGTATTCTCGGGCTTTTAGAATAATAAAAAACCAGGCTGGAGGAACGAATATGCTGCCCTCGAAGCGCGCCAATAAGTTCTACATGTGCGGAGCGGTCGGCGGCAGTACGGAAAGAAAACAACGGTATACATATGGGTCTGGTTTCTGATTATGCAAAATGTGGGAGGTATTTGCCATGTGTCCGAAGCCTTTCCAATGGGTCAAATAAACGAAAACCTTAACAGACAAGTGCAATGAGAGAAGACTGCGTGGCCTCAAAAGATGTGCCAAGTGTTACGTATGATGCACCTAACTAGAGAGCGTTTCCAAGATCGATCATTGATTAAGCATGTCTTTTATCTTACATCACTCCTAAACGTCGCGCATGTTCCATGCAATCATTACCACATCAATTCCTCGCTATCTTAACCCTGCATCTCGATACCACCTGAGCCGTGGAGTACCTCGCCTGTACAGTACGATCCCAATGGTGATGCAAGATGGACGTAGCATGTAGCCATCTCTACGGGCATACCGGGTCGGTTCAATGGGCATGCACCGACACCAAGCGCTTCCATGGAAGAAGCTGGATTGTTCTTTGTCGCGGGTTGCAGTGGCGTCCAGCTACGAAAGTGTTAGTGGCTGATCCTTGACTGCGTTTTCGGTGTGACTTACATGATGCCGGGCGCGACGGCGTTGACACGGATACCATTGGGAGCTTGTTGCTGTGCCAGACCCCTAGTAAATGTGGCAATTGCTCCCTTGGTAGACGCGTAGTCGAGTAGGGTGGGGTTGGACATGTAGGCAGCGACTGAGGTGCTGTTCACGATGCAGTCACCGCGTTTCATGTGCTTGAGAGCATATTTAGTCACGGCGAACATAGAGATGACGTTTGTATGGAATGTCTTCTCCGTGACGTCGAGGTCGATCTCTGTCATGTCTAGGGTCATCTCCTGCATGGCAGCTACAATAAGGTTAGCAAAATTCCAGCACGTGATTTCACCTTGTGGAGTCAGAGCATGAGTGAGGATAGAGCTTACCATTGTTGACCAGCACATTCAGCTTGCCGAAAACCTTCATGTGTTGCTCGACAGCCTGCTCACAGTTCTTCCTCTCCCTCAGGTTCAGTTGCATGAGGTTCGCCTTGCGTCCAGCCTCCTCAATTTTCTTCTTGACGTATTGCGCATCCTCTTCTTCCTCGGGTAGATATACGATGCTGACATCCGCTCCTTCCCGTGCAAATAGAATAGCAACTGCTCGTCCGATACCTGAGTCTCCACCAGTGATCAAAGCTGCTTTGCCTTGCATCAAGCCACGGCCCTCATACTCCTTGAGATAGGGCTTCTGGTTCTCGTCCCAGAATTCGAGACGGGACCACTCTGCCTTTTGTTCAGTCTTAGAGTCGAGACCAGGTCCACCTTCTTGGTTTTGGGCGGTAATGGAAGTAGCAGGGTATGCCGTAACTGGGTCCTTGTTGTCGCTCATGATGGAAGATTGGTAAATGTTCGTGGGTTGAGCTTAAGTGAGATTAAGAAAAGGGTTAACTTGCAACAAGTGAGGAATGATGTTATCAAAACGGATGATTAGAATTTGTGTTGATCGAAAATAGTTATGATGAAGGGTTATGATGTAGATGCGGCTTTGGTGGGGTTAGTAATTGATGGGATCGTCATCGAACGTCATCGCGAAAATGTATGCATCTTTGATGCCAAGACGTCACAGCCTGTCCTATGTCTAGACTGTTCTATTCTGGTGACTCTTGTTTCAATTAATCAGCGCCCATATGTGACTGTACTTGGCATCTAGGCGTGTCAAAGTAGACTACAACACGTTAGCCTCGTGCTGCCGACATAACGTGGCAAGGTGCGCCGCGTATGAGAGCCAACTGGACTTGATACCTTGACATGACGATTGAAACGCGCAGCCGGACTGTGCAAAGATATTCAAGGAACTTTGCGAAGGGAAGTCTTACAGAAAAAGAAACCAACTAACTTCGCCATCATTGGAGTGCATAGTTCGCAACATACTGGATACTAGTCATGGGCATCCAATGTTTCGTCGACTCTAGGTCGCTGCATCCACCTAACACATTTTCTTCCTACAGCCGTTCAGCATACATAGAAGTCCAATGGGCATGCACCAGAGAGGTGGTAAACAAGTAGAGTTCAACGTCGTTCCAAGTCTAGCGGGCCACTAGACCGCCCCACGTCTCGCACCCGGATGCGTGTACGTTCTTGTTTGTCGTCTATCATCTTCCCAAACCAGCTTACTTTGCCGACAGAGCACACAAATATACTTGTCATCGTTTCCCTGTCTCTACTCTTCTCAAAACATCGCATCTCCCTTTCCATCGTGAATGCGTCCACCAAGGAGGTGCTCAACAGGAAGTCATTGTTCTCAACTTATCGGAACAACAAGAAAGATACAGAATATATCGCTGGTAGGCTCGCATGGGCTTCGAAACAATGCGGTTACAGAAATCGGTTGCTGGGCCGGAGCCGGAGCCGATGCAGAAGGCGCCGCGGCGTGGGTAAGGAAAAGCCCAAAAGACGGCCAAGCAGCCCGCTAAGCCCCATGCGAAATGCCAATGCACTATGCAGGTATCCGAGTTTGTAAAGACGGCCCAATCTATCGCGTCTTTCGAGCTGAGGACTGAAGTCCCACAAGCTTTCTAAAAAGTCTTTGATCGAGTGATTCTAGCTCGAACTAAAGTAGCCAATTGGTTTGAAGAAGGGCATTTCAGTGGTCATGGGAGTAGCAAAAGACACTCGTACTTCGCTAATGTTCTAGAGGAAGAAGCAAACCTCTCGATCCCGCAGATTTCTTAGACATTGTCAGTTTCCGACATCAAACTCAGCAATCGGTTCGCTGGCCTTGCAGTAGAAGAGACGGACCCATTGGATGAGTTGATAAATAAGACTAAAGGGGGATATCTGCCTAAAGTTAAACCTGTACCAATCGAGCAAGATGAGAAAGGTCTTGAGGAGGACTTTTTCTTTGCCATTTCATCATTCATGGACGAAATCTTTAGAGTCCGAGGACAAATCATGCGTGAGTGGGACGAATATCAGCAGACAGGAGAGGGTCTTACGCGTACGGCACTACTTTCGAATAAGACTGCGAGCCTAGTGCGATCAGCAGAGAATCAGTTTGACCTAATGTTCGTCCGATCAAAGAAATTCCCGGCCTCAGATTACCCTGTTTGGGCACTTCCAGTATTGTTGTTCCACCGTATCTACCACCCGCCTGAGTCAGACTTCAACAAAATCGATCTAGACCTTGATGTTGAACCGTCTATGAGAACGAGCCAAAAACAGGAATGTGCACAGGAAACATACTGCATATCCAACGTCTATGTGGGTCTGAAGATGTATCTCTTGATGGTCAAGACCCGCCTTACAGCCGTGACACTGAGGATTTTACAGGGCCGAACTCCCGAAGTGGCTCCTGAAACGCGGGACACACTACACTAGGTATAGGTGTTCCATGCCATACATCTCTTGTCGAGCTCCACATATACGCTCGACGAAGCGACGTGTGGTATCAAGCATATGCTGACGCACGATGAAGTTCCTATATAGGTCACTATAGTTATTCAGATGCTCGCCGGCACAAGGTTGGTGATGGAAAAGAAAGTGACGCTCGAAACACCCTTTAAGGATTACCAAGATAGAATTCGCAAGGCTTTTTCGAATTTTGGAAAACCCAAATATGACGCAGTTTGCCACACTCTATCAGAAAATCTACAATATTCTTAAGGATCACCGAGAAAGTACTTTGAACGATCGCCGGAGTCAAATACAGAGGAAAAACAAATTGGACGATCACGAATTGCTTGGAAAGACTGTTAGAAACAAGAATTAGTGTAAATTGTTCGCCTCTGATAAAGACAACAAATAAATAACAGGAATCAGTAACAAAGAGACATCCAATACGTTGTGGACGAGGCTACTCGGTTGCGAACATGGCTACCAACCGCCACAACGGCGGCGCCATCTAGGATAAGAAGCAAATGCGACGTCTAGAAAATTCAAGCGTATTAGGGAAAATGCCCATGCACCGAATTTATGAGGAGCCAAAGAGGACAGCCGAAGCTCATGCATTGGTCGCCAAGTTAGTCAACTTGATGTGCAAACCCGAATCACAGAAATCTTAGATCGACAGGAGAACTTTGCTGAGGGCACATATGAACAACCCAATTCCTTGAAATCGATTGAGCAGCAAAGAAAGCCACTGACGTTGCTCAAACAATTTCAACACTGGCTAATAGCGGACGAAAACGACCTACATTTCGACTGGTTAGGTGTGATCTCAACGTGCACCGCAATCTAGGATTTCACCCTACCACAACTCGAAAAGCACCCATCTTCAAGGGTCATAAGAGTACTCTCTCTTGACCTGATCAAACGGTAACTCGTTTACATGAAGCGGCGCTGATGGGTGAGCAAGTTGGGGTGTCCGTACCTTCGACATGGTTTGGGATACTATTCAACGGGCAATACACATTCTAATATCTAAACAAGCCGCCAACAAGACTCGGACTGCAGATGCACAACTGGCTAAGTTGGTCGGTGTTTGCAATCCGACCAAGATGCTCATGGACCCAGGGTCCGTCAGCTTCATGAAGCTGTACGCGAATTGGAGAGATAATGATAAGACAAATTCTCGCGCTGGCAGAGCTGTTTGGAATGCAATGCAGGTAGTTGAGGCAGCAAACAGAAAAGAAAGTGTAAGCGAAGAGAGTGGGCGTGGCACTGAAAATAACGGAGAATCTATCAACGATAATATCAACACCGAAGCTGCATCGGATGAAGGATCCAAGAAAAGCGGAGAATTCCTTGATGCAGGCAAGTAAAAAGAGGAGAATGAAGATGATGACGGAGACAAGAATTCTGATACGGAGTCGGACAGTAGTGGCTTCGGCGCACAAGAGATACTGCTTGATCTCAGCTCTCTCCTGGGGCGGTGGAAGCAACATCATTCTCATGGGTAACCCGATGTTGCAGCCGGTATCGCACGACCAATCCTAAGTTTCCCGCCTACGCCAAACTCTGGATGGAAGTTTCTCGATGGGTGACGGAGCACTCCGTGGAGCCTCTCGCGTAAAGATGTTGCCTCAAGGGCGACAAAACACATCCGCGCATAGGGCCCGTTAAGCAATACATCTGAGCCGGAGTGTGCGTCCGGTCTCAGCAGATACGGTGCAAGTGCAAGACCGATACCGGCAATAAACACCAAGACTGTAAGACCACCGATGTATGGGAGAATTGTTTGAAGGTCCCGAGATGCCGAACCCGGAGGTCATGAACGGTATCACGGTCAAAAAGCTCAAGATCAAAGGTTTGCGAAGGGCCGCAAAGGATCTGTTGTGAAGAGCATTCAGCAAGGGCCACCTAGAATAATCATTGGGTCGAAAGTATTTGACTTTTGTTTTTGTGATCGCTAAATGTTGCCCTACAGTCCATCAGAAGAGATCATCGTATATTCCACTTGATGATCTTCATGCAACATTTGCTTTTCCTGAACATATCGTATTGGAAGCGCTGACCGAGTGCTGCACTCTACTCCGGAACTCGCAGTAGAGAAATCCATCCAGATACACAGACTGCCTGCAAGCAACTTTGCTGGATTCCAGCGCGAGAGAATTCGTTTATCGGCATCAACTACGATTCGAGGAGTTCCTGCCTCGTTGAGCCTAGGGCAGAATGGGTCTAGGTTCCCGTACTCTGCAAATGAGAGGGTATGACCGCGTCAAACATGCCGCACAAAAGCAATCACGCGAAATCTATTTGATAACAGAAAGCACCAGTGGTTCTCTGTGTTGGAACTCCTAACATCGCTAGTTGAAGCGCGGATGGAATTCTGAATCCGGGCGATAAACCCGAGGATTTCGGCTATGTCGGGTTCACGGCTGGAGATCGCACCTGTGTATCATGGCAATTTGTCGATCCATGCACATGTTGAGCTTCTGGAATGTTGCGGCCTGAGCCTACCAAGACATTCGGCAGTGCACCCGCCTGGCGCTCGTATTTCGCAAGAGGCTCGAGTGTTCATAATTGCAGTTGTGCGTTCGGCGGGGCTTGTATAGTTTCTCATGCCTGAAACATAGCACCACATCTACTCAAACCGCCGTATGTTTTTCGTCCCAGCCATGAGCCACACACACTGCATACGCCGAGCGCCGGTTGGGAAGTGAGAACTCTTGTCGATAGGCTAGTTATCGATAGCCTTTTCGCCTAGGGTTCGTGGCTGAAACGCCGGCGTTGTAAGATTGCCGCCCGTATAGCCTTTGTTGCCACCAGGGGTAAGCCGAGAAGCGATCCGACCACAAGAAAAAAACACCAAGTCATTTTGCACGAGGAAACACATTGACATTATAACATTGTCATTCGTCGCTTTGCTTCATGAGACCGATCTCGGTGTTTTCCGGCGGTCCACCAAAAATCTTGAAGACATTGTGCCTAGACCTGTGGACGTTGTGCGCAACGACGGAACCGGCCATCCGCTCCTTGGATAGGGTATGGAATGCTAAGACACCGACAGCGGTGCAGCGGGCATGACAGCATCAGTACGACGCAATGAGAGAGGGTGAACTTGGTCATTCAAGAGCGTGCATACGCGCTGAGAGCACTAGGGAAGGTTATTCAACACACCTGATGAACCTAGTTCTTTCGTACCTACATTAGCGTCAGGCACACACATTCCACATCGTGGGGCGCCGGCGTTGCTCACCGTCAGCAGGGCGCACGTCAACGCCAACAGAAGCCACGCTGCACATCCCTCTCCTAGCTTTCGGGAAATGCGGGGCGGAAAGGTAAGCGCCCCCGAGCTGATGGCCTGGATGCTCACAAAGGATTACCTTGGCTCTTGGTAGAAGTCTTCATAAGGTCTTCTTGCCCCCTCCCAGGCCGACTTCTCGTCACGCTCATTTCAGCAAGCCACTCTCTCATTCGTCAATCTTTGACCAGTCATTCTTTCATAGCCCGGTGCTACCACACTCACTATTCTTCAATCTTTACATACTTGCCAACTTTACTAACAACTCTCTCGACGAAACGTTATCTTGCAAACCACTACCATCACCATGTCTATGTCCAAGATCTTCCAGACCGGCGCTCTCGTCGCTGCCCTCATCTCCACCGTAGCCGGCCATACTTCTGTTGAGAAGTTCGAAGCTGGAGGCAAGACCTACAAAGGGTTCCGCCAGGCCTCCAAGCAAGACCCCGGCAACCAGTCCCCTGCTTGGTGGACTAACCAGGGCTGGGGATACCAGCCCATCTACGGTGATCAGATCAACCATCCCGACATTATTGCTCACAAGGATGCCTCTCCTTCTCCTTACACTGCCGAAGCCCCCGCCGGTGCGGATGTCACCTTCTACTGGCACCACGAGGGCTCCTGCGGCTCTGGCGAGGAGGGCTGGGACTGCTCCCACCATGGCTGGACTGCCACCTACCTCGCCCCTTGCAATGGCGACTGTTCCAAGGTCGACAAGACCTCTCTCGAGTTTTTCAAGATCCACCAAGCTGCTCTACTCGACTACCGCAATGGCCGTTACTCCTCTGGCCAACCCGAAGCACAGACTGGCTACTGGGGCACCGACGCCATCTTCTACGACCAGGGTAACTCTCAGAGCGTCACCATCCCCTCTGGCATTCCCAACGGAAACTACGTCCTCAGGACTGAAGTCATGTCTCTCCACAACAACGGCCCCGTCAAGAACCGCCAATTCTGGCCTCAGGCCTTCAACATCAAGGTCACCGGTGGTGACGACAGCGCTCAAGTCCCTGCTGGAAAGAAGGGTACCGAGCTGTACAACTCCGGCGATGACCTCCTCCAATGGGATATCTACTGGCACAAGGCTGGTAAGACCATCCCGGCTGCACCTGGACCCAAGATCGCATCTGGTCTTTCCGGCAAGACCAAACGTCACGCCAGGGACTTCTCCGCTTAGATGACCTTTTTCATCATTCTCCTTTTAGATTTTCTCCATGGAAATGGTTTTCAGTGGCATCAGCGCATGCCACTGGTGTTGGCAATGCGGACAAAACAAAACGGATAAAAGGTGCTTATTGGCTTCAGGATTGGTGTTGGACATTTTCTTCGTCTCATTCTTCCTTGGTGGTCTGGGTCACGAGTACACGACGCTTGCGGTATGATCTTCTTACGATTCGCTTCTTCTCTATACATATTTTTCATGCATTCTAGCAAATGCAAATGCATAATCTGGGCCTCGTACTCATCACTCACATTCCGTTTCCTTTTGAATGATGTGACTGTCTCTACATGATCTCATTCCCCATTATCTCAGCGTTCTTGAAATACTCTAGGACAGGGTCATAGACACACGTAGCTCGCGAACATGAGAAGCCCACACTGTCATCTACTTCGCCCTGAGTTCAATTCTGTCCGCCTGCCAACCCTCCGACATTACGTCCGAGGCCAGCAACAGCCTCCCTCACGTAGCAAGATGCCATGCGTCAGCAAGCGACCCACGTCTCACCATCGGCACACTTAGGCGGCTTACAGTTTGTTGATCTTTTTCCCTACAAGTGCCCCATAGCACCAACATTGCGAAATACGCTACTGCGCATCTTTTCTCTGTCTCTTACACTGAAATGAATCAGACCTAAGTGATCGTCGTTCTGCTGGTGCACCTTTTTACTGGGCGATCGAGGTAGTTATGGGATTTGGGTGCGCAAGTGCACTGAGGCCTACATAGTGGTAAAACGTCGTGTACCAGTCTGTGCTTGAGGCCACTTGGAAGTTGCAAAAGGTCTTGGAGTCGACGGGGGTTGGTCTGGATGTCAGCGGCTGCCGTTGTTGCAGAAACGTAGAAGTTGGTCTAGGTCTTGGGAGGCAAAAGATGAAGAAGGCATACGCAGTTGTGATCGTCGTGTGTGCAGTATTCTATGTTACACCTTTATTCGCAGTTGTTCACCATTTTCCCGTCGAGTCTGGAATGCAAGTTATTTTGTTTATGCAATCTCCCATGTCTGCGATATAGACAACCTGACAGATCAAATAAAAGTTACAAAAAGGAGACCCACCAAGAAACAGTATCCTTTGTATTGCGTCTCTATGCATTGCTGTCCCAGCCAAGCGTACAACGACCCCGAGGGCATATCCATACCCCTTACAATATGTAGACCCGGGCTGGATTATCGTAATGGCCACTCGAGATTGTGACGCCGTCGCTATCGCATAATACATACGCATTGCCCAGGCATGGAGCCTCATTGTCATCATCCATCATGCATCTCCGTAGGAGTGCCTCTTGTGAGCTTTCAAGTGGTGGTCATGTCCCATGAGCTCCATAAATTTTGGTAAGTTTTCAGGGTATATGTACGCGCGCCCCACGAATATAAGATCCCATCTATGCGGTATCTCTATTAGCGTCCCAGACACATTACATCTGTCAAAGACAGGTCGCATTGTGTAATTTCCATTTCCTAGGTTTTCCCCCCGCTAGATGAGCCGAATCTGCATTGAGACCGACGTGGAAAAGCTGCTGCCGTTGCCAATTGCACGCATTTTTCCTTCATCAAGCCTGAGATCGGCCCATACCATGTGCACACGACATGCTAGCGACCGGTCGCACAATATCTGGTGGCATGAGGTCCCAAGATTGGGTTTTGGGTACGATAAAAACCAGTGTAAGACCATCTGGCCACTCTTTAACAGGATTGCCCATATGATTGTTCATGCAATAGGCGAGGTATCTTCCCGTGAGATATTGTTAGGCAGCCCATGTAGTACTCGCCTATACTCTCTATTCACGAGGCGACAACCTTATCCTGTTCCCTAGCACTCTCCGATTTGAATTTCTGCATGCGTCTTGATACTATGCACCCGGCGCCGTATCACTGTGCCATATGTAGTCGTAGTCTTCATTTGACGAATACCCAGATACAGCCTCGTCTGGCGCATCGAAGCAAAAGGTTGAACCTTGAATTCGTTGGTATTATCCTGAGAGAGATAACTATTTTTTGGCGCAAACGGGTTATCTGTCATCAATGGGGCAGTGTAGTGATGGTTGGCGTTCGAGGTGGATAAATAGATACATCTGGAGGCATAAGCGCCAACCCCGCTCTCGTCATACCACTACCTAGGCACCCCACACCCAACGCTACGAGTACTATTGTACGGCGCCAATGCCGTCTATGAAGCAATGTGCCCTTCCCATGGGCATCTATTCCTCGTGTTGAGTATGTTTTGCCTGGAAGCTATAAACGTTCTATTTTGCATTATCTAATCAGACGCAAGAGGTGTCCATCGCGGCGATGGTTTAAGGGTAAAATCCAAGCTTCCCATGTCCACAACATAGCCTGCTTGGGCTCCGGGGTAAGTAATGCCGGTGTGCAGATTGATTGCAAGACGTGTACTAATATCTCACAAGTTCGAGTCCCGGTCGCCGCAAAGTCCGACATTCTCTTTTTGAAATTTTGTAATTTCATCGCTAAACTGCAGTTGCTGAAGTATCTTTTTGCCAGTGCTGGTTAGGGTAACCTCGGGTCAAAATGGCCAGAATTGCGCGGACCGCTTGACTAGAAGTATTCGAAAAAGCAGCCACTCGTAGCAATAGCATCAATTGGTTCAGATATTGCCTACACATGAGATATGTCAAACGTCCAAGAAAAGTGCGTAGGCAGACGTCTTCCCGTCTTGAGGCTCATGTGGGGTCCAGCAACCGGCCGTAGCGCTGCGTCATTGCTCTGTTACATGCTCACCCAGAGGCTCCAACTCGACTTCCGTACAGCCAAATCCCCCCCCACCACAACCACGCAGCCCCAATTCCACCCTTCATGGCCTCCAAGATTGAAAAGACGCTCGCGCGGCAACGCGAAAAGTGAATGCATCCTCTCCAGCCCGTGGCTCACACGAAGCTCTAGCTAACCCCACCACTTCAGGATCGCAGAAGGCCAATACTACGAAGCCCACCAACAACTCCGCGTAATCGCCTCGCGCTACACCAAAGCCAGCGACTGGCCAAATGCAACCTCGATCCTCTACCAAGGCGCACAGTCACTGCTGCAAGCCGGTCAAGGCGGCTCAGGCGGCGACCTCTGCATCTTCCTGCTCGACGTGTACAACAAGGGGGAGGTCAAAGTAGACGCGGAGAGCAAAGGACGGTTATTAGCATTGCTACGATCCTTTCCCAAGGAAGAGCCTACGAAAAAAAAGTTTGTAGGCGAGATGGTGGCGTGGAGTAGTCGGTTCGGCGAGTTTCCTGCTGGCGACCCGGAAATACATCATGTTGCGGGGGGGCTTTATGCTGAGGGTATTTCTACCCCTGACTACTGCGGCATGGGAAGAAGAATGATGAGAGACTAACACGATATATTGCAGATCTCGAGCCCTACGAAGCAGAGCGCCACCTCCTTCTCGGCACCCAAGACAGCGCCTCAACCCTCGCATCCCTGCACTATTCATGGTACACGTCCGACGCACCGCACACGGCCCCTCTCTACTGCGCACGCGGCGTCCTCCCCTACCTCCTCACCGGCAACTTGCGCGCCGCGAATAAATTCTTCCTGCTCTTCACCTCGTCCCTCGAGAAAGCGCCCAACCCGCCCACACAACCCGTTTCCACAAAAACCTCTGATTTCCGCGTATATCCCTCGTTGCCGCTGCTCAACTTCCTGGGCCTGCTCCTTTTGAGTGTGGAGAGGGGAGACCCGAGTTTGTGGCGCCAACTCAAGAGCCATTATGCGGGCGATCTGAACGAGGTGAACTGGGGCGAGGCGTTGGATCAGATTGGTGAAATGTACTTTGGCATCAAGATACCGCGACAGGGAAACCCCATGTTCGACATGCTGGGCAGTATGTTCGGAGGCGGTATGGGAGGTGGAGGTGGAGGTGGAGGTGGAAGCGCGAAGAAGACCATTGGAGGGAGAGCGCCACCCTCTGCGGGACTGGATTGAATACATGTGGGGGAGTCAGACTATGTGTGAGAAAGATATATCACGATGCTACGGCAGTAGAGATGCCACTGTATACCCAAAGAAACAGAAGTTCTTGAGTGATTCATGCATTCGTCAACTTCACTTTTGATGCTTTTTGTCCATCAGACCATATCGATATGACGGTCCATTCAACCCTCATCTTAAGCGTACATATATCAAATCTTACATGGGAATGGTCTTCTCCTTGAAGATGACACCATAATCCTTCTCTAGCGTGTCCATCAATGGCTTGCAAATCTCTGGGCTCATAGGCGCCAAGATACCCTTCTCGCTGAGCGTGCCATCAAGCACCTGCTGGACAGCCACTGCGCATGGCACACCGACCAACTTGGCCATGGCCGAGTAGCCCTTGGGGTCACCGTAGTCGGCAAGTGTGCAGGTACGGACCGCCTTGCTGCCGTCCTTGTTTTCAATCTCGAATCTGTGCTGGAGCATGACCATGTCGCGCTCGCCCTCCTCGTACTGCATCTTCTTCTCAAGAGTAGCGCACAGGGTGTCGAGAGGGTTGCCGCGAGGAGTGATTTCCTCGTCAGAAATGACACCGATCCAGCGGAGGCCGGAGATGATGCGGTCCTTCTCCTCTGTGCTGGCGAACTTTGTCCGCGAAGAGATGGCCCAGATGATGTCCTCGTCCTTGTCGCTTGAGGCGCCAACAATCTTGGCTGTGGCATCACGCCATGTGCGCTTCTCGCCCTCCTTGAGAAAGTCCTTGGAGTCTTCGGACAAGAAACCAATGTCTACGAGACACTTGATGTACTCTGGGAAACCCTGGTACCTCAGCGTACCACGGATAATGGTTTGGGCCTCAGGGATATTGTAGCGCTCCTTGTAGGGTGTGGAGTCGCGGTTGGGGTACGCGACGAAAGAGTAACCGGGGTAGATGAAGTATGGCTTTGCCTCGGCCATGAGCTCTGGGCCCTCGACCGACTTGACCTTGCCGTCTTGGTAGAAAGCAGCCTGGTTCCTCAGAGCAAGCAGTACACCCCTGGAACTCCAGGAAAACTTGTAGCCGAGCGGGTTGTCCGAGCTCTCTGGGGCAGGGAGACCACCACAGTATGACTTAAAGGACAGAATCTTGCCGCCGGCCTTATGGACTTCGTCGATAGTGAGGACAGCAGAAAGGTGGTCGACACCGGGGTCAACACCAATCTCGTTCATGACTGTGATACCGGCCTCCTTCGCTTGAGCGTCGAGCTCCATCATCGCGGGTGAGACATACGAAGTCGTAACAACGTTCTTCTTCTTGCGAATCGCTGACTTGATGACCGTAGCGTGATAGGTGTAGGGAATGAGGGAGATGACAACGTCAACCTTGGCGACTTCGGCGTCGAGAGCATCGGCATCGTTAACGTCGAGCTGGTCACAGTTAGAGACTGACCGACAATTGAGGAATTCGTAGCCATACGCTAATGGCGTTGGTGTTTGGAATACCCTTAGCCAAGTCCTGAGCCTTCTCGAGGGTACGGCATGCGACTGTGACCTTGACGCCAGACTTTGCGAGGACGTCTACAGTAGGCCGGGTACTGCAATTGTCAGGGGGGCATAATTGTCGATAAGAGTCAATTTCCTTACACAAAACCAGCACCGAGCAGGAGAGCAGTCCTGACATATTGTTAGCATCTCCCAGATTTGAAGGCGCTGTCTCAACCACATACTTTCCGCTGTACGCTCCGCTGGCGCCACCCATGACATTCTGAAGCTTGTCTGTGAAAGCCGTCAACATTCTGTCAATGATCCCAACATCAAACACATACTGGTAATGGCCTCCATGATGTGTAATTTGAAAGTGTTTGCCAAGTAAATGAAAAAAGTTGGGACAGTTTTATTTCTTGGGCGTTGACTCCGGATCGGAATATTGAGAAATCGGCGGGGTTACTCCGTCATCGCTCCCGAAAGTGGGGCGCAGCGCGTCAAGCTGTAGATCATCGACCGTTGCAAACCGAAGACCGCTCCGGACTTGACTAAATGCCATATATATCCTGCTTAATGTGAAACATCATCTATATCATCTTCTGCCAGACGAATGTGGATCTTCCACATGTGTTCAGGGCTGTTTCTCGGACCTTTCAGATTCCCAACAATTTCCAATCCCACACGTCGACTCTGCTCATGGATGCTGAGCAAAGTCTGAGAGATTTTATCAGCCCAAAACATAACAACAGTTTAGGCTGCTGCTCTTTGATGAGTATTGCACAACGCTTTCGGTTCTGTACTCAGATATTTGAGCATTAGATACATCTTCGTAAGGAAAGTGGGTCGAGGCTCCGCCAAGAGCGCTAGATCACATGGAGACTAGCACTGCTGCGTCAGGTGCATCGCGGACTTGCCAGGTACGCGTTTCAAGCCCGGAGGCGACCAACAGCAACGAACCACAACCCATAGCGGTATTGAAGATAGTTAACATTGTTGTGACCAATTATTCGGCGACTTGAGAAGATACCCTGCGACGCAATCGGAACATTGCACTAGGCCATCACCATCATGCCCTCCGCTGTAAACCCTGACGATGACCTATGGATAGCTATCAAACAAGTAAAGAATGAACATGAGGATTGCGACATCAAACACGATGCTAATGAATGTAGATATCCCAGTCATCCATCGGCTCGGATTACATCGATCAGCTGATCCCCATCATGAAGGACCCACGCTACTCCAATCAACTGCAAATCACATTCGACCGATATGCCAATGATCGCGAGAGTGAGATTGAGCGGATATGCAACGCAAACCACCAAGATTTTGTTAGCTCTGTCGACTCGCTCCTCAGGATACGGGACCAGACCGTGCAAATGAGTGGAGAAATCCTACAACTCAATGAGTCTATTCAAGAGAGCATTGAGAAGCTGGCGTCGCACAAGAAGGCACTGGTCGATTCTAGAGGGGTGCGACAGAATATAAATGAAGCTACGCAAGCGCTCAATGCATGTTTGAACGTACTACAGATTGCCAATCAGGTCCAAGACATGTTGAGAGAGAAGAACTACTACGCAGCTTTGCGGGCGCTGGACGAGCTACAGACGATTCACCTGAAAGAGATCAATCGGTTCAAAATTGCCAACTTGATCGAGAAGTCTATCCCACAGACCCAGGAGCAGATCAGAGAAGCAGTCAAGAATGATCTGAGCACCTGGCTCTATCGCATCCGCGAGTCTGCGCAATTTCTAGGCGAAGTGTCGTTCTATTATACAGACGTACGGAGAACGCGCAACCAAGAGCGTGCCGAGGCAGACCCGCGCTTCTCCAAGTTCAAGCTCAATTCAGCAATTGAGCTCGTCGCGGATGAGACAGACGAGTTTGATGTTCTGAACAACGAAGAGGCGGGTAACGAGACCGATTTCTCACCACTATTCGAAGCCATGCATATCAACGAGACGCTGGGGAAGAGCGAACAATTTAGGGCAGAGTATGCATCAGATCGAAGGACACAGAAAGATCTAATCATCCCCAACAAGCTAAATCTTCTCGATGAAGAGTGCAGCGACTTGAGCAGTCTGCTAGAGAGTATCGCAGGATACGCCATCATCGAGAAGGCGACCATGTCTAAGACTGCCAACTTGAGATCACAGGCTGATGTGAGTAGAGTCTCGGTCTATCTATGAAGGGCATAGCTAATAAGTGAATAGGTGGACGAGCTATGGGACTCAATGTGTCAGAGTGCGATCAATCTCATCACCGGACAGCTACATACCGTCGAGAACGACGAATTACTACTCAAGATCAAAGGCCGCATCGCACTTTTCATGCTCACAATGGAGGTTTGTATTACCATTATCATATTCGCAGCCAAGACTGACCTTGTTCTATAGAAATGGGGCTATTCCGTGTCAGCGATGAATGACCTACTCCTAACCCTCTTTTCCAAGTACTCCTCCCTCCTCAAGCAACGTTTCAGCGACGATTTCCTGGAAATCGTGCACACGGACGACTACATGCCCATGCCTATCAACTCGCACGAAGAGTACGATAAGGTTGTCTCAGTATCTTGGTATAGCCCACCATCCAACAACGAACAACTAACGTTCCCATGTGTCTTGCCATTCTCCCAGATGTACCCTCTCTGCTGCATCGACATACGAAATTTCCTCAACCAAATTTACCTCTTCAGCGACGACTACTTCCAAAAGAGCAGCGTAATTGACGAAACGCTGCGGACAAGCCTCGACGAACTCTTGTGCGAAAAGGTCTGCGGCAGCCTAGTCGAGCGTCTAAGCAGTCAATACCCGGGTCAAATCGTGCAGATTCTCACTAACCTTGAGCACTTTGAAAACTCCTGCGTGGAACTCCAAGACCTGCTCTTTGAAGCGCGCTCCTCACCCTCAGCAACCGGCCCCATCGTCCTCGCTGCAACGGAGCGCTTCGCAAAAGCCAAGAACACGGCGTCCAACCGCGTCTTTGAGCTTGTGAACAGCAAGATCGACGACCTAATCGAAACAGCGGAGTACGATTGGATGGCCACGAAAGCCGAAACCGAGCCTTCCACATACATGCTAGAGTTGACCCGATACCTCTCGAACATCATGTCCTCTGTCCTCCTTGCCCTACCCATGGACATTAAGGAGTTCATCTACTTTGACGCTTTATCCCACGCCTCGACCGCTATCCTCGATCTACCTCTCGCGCAACACATTAAGCGCATCTCTCCTGCTGCTGTCGCAACGCTAGCCACCGACACAGCGTTCCTCTCGCAATTTGTGAGCTCGCTCAATAATCCTATTCTCATGGAGAACCTGGATGAGCTGACGCAGACGGTGGCGCTCATGGGCACGGACAACTCAGAGGAGTTCTTCGATATCGCGCAGCGAAATAAGAAGTATGGAAAGGTGGATCAGATGAAGGGTGCGATACTGCTGGAGAAGGTGCAGGAGGGCGCGCAGGTTGTGGCTCAGAGTCCGAAAGTGGAGAGTAGTAAAGAGAGGTTTGGAACGCTGGGATCGAGGTTTGGCATTAGGTAGGCGAGAGGGGCATTTCGGGATCGAAGGATCATGCGTGGACAAGGCACGGCGGAGGAGTGCATGGAATCAGTCTGAAGTCAGTCAAAACGTTGCGTAGTGTAGAAATTGGTGTTGTAAAGGAAAAAAGGCTGTAAAAATATTCAGTCCTGATTTACTTGGTTGGTATGTAGCGCATCATCTCCTTCTCACCTGCATGCTGTCCATGAGGGGAAATCTCGAGATTCATCTTACGCACCATCGCCTTCCTCCCTAGCCACAACAACCCCTTCATCCCACTCCTCACCCTCATCAAGCACGCTACTAAACTCCTCTGCGAGCGCCAACTTATCACTCGCCCCCAGAACACGCTGAACATCAGCAGAAGCGATCTCCTCGTATACGGCTGTTATACCCGTAATGCGGCAGACACGTGCTACACAGGCCATCATGACTAGCCCCAGCATAGCAAACGGGCCCACAGCCACCAACTGACTGAATTGGCTTGGAGAAAAAGAAAAAGGAAATGTTAGCGTTGGTGCAAACGAGGAAGAAAGAGGGGAGAAAACATACTAATACCATGCATGCACTCGGCCCATGTCATCCCAGTACTTCAATCTAGCTTCAACCTTCTCTTTCCTTTCCTTCTCCCAGCTCTTCCCCTTGCCCATTTTCTTTACGCCTACACGGCTGACTTCTCCTTCAAGATCGGCTAGTAAAAGTGCCGTTTGCTTGCGGAATCCGTGCAACGCTTTCCACCACGTGCTGCGGCGGTGCTGGTTGCGGTTGCGAACGAAGATCTTGTTGAGCAGGCTGTGGATGTCGTGCAGCACGGCGATATCATGGGACGAAGTGTTGAGAAGAGAGGTTGCGGTAATCAAAGGAGTAGTCGTAGCAGGCATGCTGGGGACTTGCAGTATATGCTGCGTAGTGCGGCGGTGAGGCAGCGTAGTAGTAGTAGTAGTAGTAGTAGTAGTAGTAGCGACGGCAGCTGGAGTAACGAAAGCCATGATGATGGCGAGAGGGGGTTTTATTTTAAAAAAGAAAGAAAGAAAGAAGCCTTCCCTTGAAAGCGCGAGGTGTAGAATATTTATCCCTACGACACAGAGTGGCAAGTAGGCGCCGTGAGCTCCTTTTTGGGTTCTTGGCTAAAGATCGTGGTCGTGTTGGCGTCAGATTGGTGTTGCGTACGTGTGCTACCGTGGAAATGTGTGTATGGCCGGCCGCGCGCATTCCGGGGGGGGGAACGTGGGTGCGCGAAATTACAAGTCGTAATCCGTCGGCTGAGCAAGGTATCAAAGAAAAAGGATCCAAGTTGAGAAAGCGAATGATCACAATTGGGTTGGTGTTAGACAATAGTTTTTGTGATCCGGTGGTATGCTGACGTTGCTGCTGCGAGTGACGGATGAAGTCATGCGCATTACTTCTAATCGTTCGCAGAAAGACGAGAAAAGAGAAAAAATTTGCGCTGCAACCCCAAAACACGACGATGACGGTATTCGACGGTGAACGTGAAATAATGCGGAAAGTGACTTCCTAGCTGCAAAGGAAAGAAAAAGCTGATTAGGGTCTCCCTCTCGCCCGGCGCAATTGGTGTGGGACTTCGCGGCACGGTGTTGCTAACCGTGATGTCAAGTGAGCCCTCCAGCTCTAGCTTAATCTGGTATGTTACACGTGCGCCCGGCACATGTGAAGCCGGGGAGAATGCAAACCTCGGAGAATAGTATCGGAAATTAACCGTTGGTTGAAGATGCTTGTCTCTGCATGGCTATATGTCTCATGGAATTGCAATCTAGCTCTTGAGCGGTGTAGAAAGGCCGGGCACGAAGGAGGTCAATGGTGCTACCCACCTCTCTCATTGCCAATGCCGCGATGCTCACTGTTGACGCGCTGCTTGGCGACTGAGGTAAGCTGGCAGTTCGCGTAGTATACTGTGTAACCGTATCGGGGGGTGTGAGGTTACGAGAGGTAGAGGTCTGCGTGGGTTGTGGCAGGACAGGAGTTGGGTGGACAATGGTGGATGCTAGCGGCCTCCCGTTTCCCTGTCTGGCTCCGATATCTCCAAGCTCGAGATTCTGCGTGGAGTAAGCCTCCGTCGACAAAACTCTCCCGGAGACATTGTCACCACCACCACCACCACCAC